>JAODAL010058925.1:0-21798 GCA_025379985.1 Phyllomedusa bahiana | reverse complement strand
GTTTTGGTGCCCGCAGTCCGCGGTTTCTTAACGGGGGTGGCGAGTTGTCCAAGAAGCCACCCCCTTTTGGTCAGGATTGCCCAGTCCTGCTGTGCTGTGGCGGACTGCCCTCTACTAGGCGGGTGAAGGATCTGTCATCGTGACTCCAGCTTAGGTTATACTGATGGAGTGGTACTGCTCCGCCCCCCACTTCCCCCAGCAGCCACGGCAGTAGTACGTTGAGCGCTGAGAACCCCCGGTCAAAAACTGTCAGAGGAGGGGCTTTACCGCACCATGGCAGGGGCCCAAACTGATTGAGGATTTTCCCTATAGTATTTGAGTTTGTCTTCCCTTCAATAGCTGGAAAAAGGCTCCATTTTGGACCGGGTAGCGAGGGTCCAATAGGGTGGAGACCCAGAAGTCATCCCTCTGCCGGATGCTGACTATTGGCTGTCACTAGCCAGGCAATCAGCATGCTGGGGGCCATCTGCAAGTGACTCCGGGGGGATCCCTGCCCCCATCTCCACTGTATATGCCAGGGTTTGCTTGCGGGACATCTGCCTCGTTTTCCCTCATCTCCATCTACCTCCTCCAGCTGCTCCTGTCCCCTCTTTGTCACCTGGGTAGAAAACCCACTCATTTCACCAGACAATGCTTCTGCTCCAATGTCCCCCTCCTCCTCCATTTCAGTCCCCCCCGGACTCATGCGGCCGGAGATGTAGTCGCCACATTCCAGTCCCTGCCCAGACAGATTTTTCACATCTGTTCCAGGCATGAAGCAGTGGAATGCGTTATTCATCCCGTTAGTCCTGGCGACTGACAAATAACGTGGCCTCCTCGAATGGACCAAAAACGGCAGGTGTCACGCATGAGCTGCCAATGGTGACATCAAAGTTACACAGGGGAGTACTCCTGTCCGCCTGGATTATCAAAAAATTGTTGATGGCCTTTCTCTGTTCATACAGTCGGTCCACATGTGCAGGCTGGGGAAATTTCCAAGGGTTGGAAAATCGCATTCAGAGTTTTGTTGGGGGAGGCCGTTCTGCCGCTGCAGTCGGGGAGGGTGTTCCTGGCTTTTAGGAATGGATGAAGTGCATGCTCAGTTTCCTGGCCATTTCAGAATCTTCTGAGATCGGTGGAAGCTTCAGGAACCTTTTCACAACCAGATTGAACATGTGCGCCTGCAGTGTGCATGGACCATCCCCTCCTCGGTGCAGCGTGGACACCATGTTCTCCCATTGTTTCCCTCACCATTTGGGTTTCCCATTTGCAGTTGGCGCGGAGAAAGCCCCCACTGATTTCTTGCTGCATGACGCGGAGCAGTTCCTCCCCTGTGTGACATTGTTCGCAAAACCAGGTGTAGAACTGCGTGACACCGCTGTGCCTATACATGTGGTTGATGGAGCAGTACTTGTGGAGCTGAGATGGTGGTGGTGGTGGAGGAAGAGGAGGCGGAATTGGCGCGGAAACCGCAGTTTGACAACGTGGAGGAGAAAGCGGCGTCTCCTGTCCAAATTGTTGGTGTGCCCGGGCCGGAAGCACATTCACCCAGTGGGGCCGTAAAAGGACATTTTACTGGCCTGACCGTAGTTACAGCTCAGACGTCCGCGTGCTGTGCACCTTGGAACAAACTGATAAGCTCAAGGACTGGCCCACCTTCTGTTTACATACTGTATTTATGAAGTGTGGTACTGCCTTTTTTGGGAAAAAAAATTACCTCTTGGAACTCTCCATCTCGGCTCGGCACAATCTATTAGTTCCCCCTAAAATGGTGCAGAGTCCACCATTGGGAAAAGGGAAGGGACTGCGCCCCAAAAAATTTTGGAAGGAGTATGGTCAGCTTCTGCCCCTTGGAGGGTTTGGGAAAACCAACTTTTGTCTTTTTTGCAATCCCCTGGGCTGAACGACTGTGGCCCCTTAAATTAGCAAGGAGCGGGAGCATCGGCCCGGGAGATGATGTCAAGAGAAAAGCCCCCTTTGCAGAGGTGGGGGGGACCCTTGAGGGCTCCCAAGGGGATGCATGCCACGGGGCGCTGCTGCTGCTGTGTTGCTGGGGCGGCAGGATGGACCCCCACATCTGACCCCACGTTTCCCCCAGGCCACCGGATGGGGGACGCTGCTTTTGTTTTGGGACGCGGGGCCCATGGTAAACTTTAGCCCCCTGGCCATGCTTTATTTCTGCCCACAGATTTTTAATTTTCCCATTTTTCGGCTCCCCCGGGGTGTCTTAGCAAAGGAACGCCAAAACCCCCGAGTTAGGATTTTACTGCCAGTGATTTACTCCGCGGTTTGCCTCGCTGACCCCCTGTGCCGCTATTTTCCTTGGACCTGCAAAGCGGGTTTTTTACCCGGGGGCCGCTTGGCCCCGCCCCTCAACTGCTGCTTTTCATGAGGGACTCAGGGCCCCACCCCAACCCATTTGCTGGCTTGCCCCGCTGCCTGACGTGAAAGGGGGTTTAAACCCCTCTTTTTCCTGATGAACCCCTTGCCTCACCCGGCCCCCCAAAATTTTGGGGGTGGCTACTTCATAACAAATTTGGGTTTTTCATCGTCACTGCTGCCCTAAATCCCCTTTCTTGGTATCCCAGAGGCGGGCCCCTTTCAAACATGACCTCCCATCCCCTTTCCCCAACACTTTTCCCTTTGCCGCCTCCCTGAAAAAAAGCAGGGGATTTCCCCCCATTTCTTCGCTGCCAAGCAGCTGCTGACGGGCCCCTCTTAAAATTTGGGTCATCCTCGCAAAATTAGGGGCACTGAGCCCGGGCCACTGGGTGGGATCTCTGGCTGGGGGAAAAACCGGTTTGGGCAGAGGCGGGTTGAGGCCCCCAAGGGTTTGAGGGCCGCTAAACCGGGCCCCGGGGCCATCCCAAAAAGGGTTGTGTCGGGAGGGTTCCCCGGACTTTTGGTTGGGGTTGTCAGATGTCATTGGGAGGAATTTGGATGCCTAGTCAACCAACCCAAGAACCCTTGGGTTTGTGGTCAACAATGGCCGCTAGATGACACCGGCAGTTTCTGGCCTAAACCGAGTGCCCCCCTGCTGCGACGTCCCCTTGCTTTTTCTGCGAACCCTGGGCCTGCCCCAGGAATTTTTTTTCCCCATGCACTCGCAGGTGAAGAGCCCGCCCCCTTCGTCCCGACCCTATGTTTGTTCTAAAATGTTTCAGACACTGTTGATGAAAATTTTCTGTATAGATAAATTCCACCCTGTATTTTTGCCAAATGAAGCCCAGTAACAAGTTGGGTAACCCCTTTGGGTATAAATTGCGCTCCACAAATGGGCAGGGAAAAAAAAAACTTGTATGGCCGTTCAAAAAAATCTGTGTATTTTACTGAATATAAAAGCACAAAACAGGGGTTAATTAACCTTTTGGATTTGAATTATGCTACAGAAATTTTTTTTTGTGGCGGTGAAAAAAAAAAGTTTCTATTTAATTTAGTAAAACTGCAGGGAAAAACGCTTAATTTAAACCCCCGGATGTAAATTGCGCAAAAAAAATTAGCTGCCACAAAATTAGCTTTTTTAGGGGGGTTTTTCAAAGGCGTTTTTTTCTACGCTGCCCCCAACAAGAGAAAAAAATTTTTAAATTTAACCCTTTGGGTTGTGAATTAGGCTACAGGAAAAAATGTATATATTTTGGCGGTTTAAAAAAGACGGTTTTTTTGGAGTCAAACCCCAGTAATAACAATGCTTAATTAAAACCCCCGGGGGTGTAAAATTTCGCCAAAAGAATTGAGGGCCCCCACAAATACTAGCTTTGTAGCGTGTTTCAATTTCGGTGTTTTTTCGCCCCACAGGGAAGAAAATAAAAATTTTAATTAACCTTTTCTTGTGAATTAGGCTACAGGAAAAAATGTATATATTTTGGGGTGAAAAAGACGGTTTCTTGGAGTCCCCCAAACTGAAAACAACGCTTAATTTTTTCCCCCGGATGTTAAAATTGCGGGCCCAAAAAATTGAGCAGCCAAAAATGAAGTTTGGGGTTTTTTTATTGTTTAAAAAAAGCTGTTTCTTTAAAAGAATTACAAAAGGAAAATGGCCCTTTGATCCCCCCCTTTGGGTTTCAATGTGCTGTGAAACAAAATAGGATTTAAATGATAAAGCCCGCTTCAGTGGGGCGCACCCCTGGAAATTTTTGATTTTAATACCCAAAAAAAATTAAAATAGAAATTAAGGAACAGTCTCTGAGGGCAAGCTGAGACAAACCCCCCAAAAAAAATTTTTATAAAAATTTTGGGTTTTTTCGTAACAATTTAGCCGCGGCAGCACCTTCCCCCCCCCCCCCCCGTCGTACGTGAGGCGGTTGCGCCCGGACTTATTTGTGCGTGGGCGTCCCCAGGGAAACCCCCCGGTCTCTGATTGGCTTCATTTTTCCCCAGTCCCTGCGGCTATTCCCTTTTCCTCCCAGAGTGCTTTTTCCCCTGTTAAAGCCCTGTTCCCGCAGCCCCTTTTTTTCAAAAGAAAAGCAAACTTCGTTCACCCAAAGTACCCCAAAAATTTGACTTGTTCAGACCCCAAGTTTTCCCGGAAAAATTTTAAACGGGAATTTCCCCTTTGTTTGAAAATTTAATTCGCCCATCTCTAGTGAAAACCTAGTAGCAGTGTTCCCACTGCCACCACTGGCCATGGCTTGCGGATTAATGTCAGCGGACTTGTGGGACCTCCCTCTAACTTTCTGAGGCCAGACCCGCACTGACACTACCTCATCATCCTCCTCCTCTACTGATGAGGCGCTCGCAAGCAGCTTCTGCTGAAAAGACCACGTTTGATACGCAATGGCATCATCAACATCGTCATCACAGGTGACTTTCTTGTCCTGACAGTCTGCATCCTCAAGCTGCAGACTAGAAGCCACAGGCACTGTGAGGCATTGCTGACCACTTAGGATTTCTACTGACTGACCAGCTTCCTTCTCCTCCTCTGAAGGCATCAGCGATTGGGCGTCAGAGCAGATAAAATCATCCTCTTTGGCCTCTTGATCTTTTGAAATGGTTTCTGACTCCAACCGCATTGTGTCATCAAAGAGATCTTCAGAATATGGATTATATGGAGCAGTTTGTACATATGTTGACATTTGGGCTTTGTTTGCTTCAGGTTGGACTGATGATGACGACGATGATGACCACAAGATTTGTGTCTGTGACTGAGAAGACGTGGAGGTAAAACCGCTCGATTCAGGTTATGTTAACCACTTGAAGAACAGCATTGCGACGCTCTTCAGTACTGAGATTAACATAGAGAACCGACTAAGCGATGACAGGCCTGACGGTCCTTCAACTGACAACATGCTCGCTTGTGTGTCGTCCGGAGCACTGGAAGAAGCGCCTTGTCTCGTACCTCTAGCTTCACATCCTACACCCATCCTTGCTCGCTTACCACCTCTAGTTCGCTGTATTAAAAAGGTCAAGATTAGTGTTGAGCGATTACGTTGGCTATCGACATCGGGCGATAGTCGATAGTCGGCCACCTCATAGGTTTTTCGATGTGAGCAGTCGATTATGAGCGATGACCATTAAAAGTCTATGGGAGCAACAACACTTCATTCTTACACCAAAACAGGGCTTGAGAAGGCTGGAAACAACATCCACAACTGTCAAATGGATACCTGCTTACATTTAGGCACACATTAGGCTATAAAAGCCACAGAAAAAAGTCACACCACCATTCTCACTGTCCTGTCTTGTACCAAGCATGACCTTAAAAACCTGCAATCACCCACAATTAAAAAAAAGTGCCAGAAGGCTGTATGATTTGAAACCATCATTTTACTTGAAACTGGGACATTGAATATCCATGTCCTGGAACGCCGCATGAGCCCCCAAACCTGCATGACCCCCACATTTAAAAGTGCGGAAAAAGAGTCTTTCAACCACCATTTTAGTTTCACTGGACATTGACTATACATGTCCTGGGCCACCGATGAGCCCCAAACCTGCATGACCCCACATTTAAAAAGTGCCGGAAAAAGGAGTCTTTCAACACCATTTTATTTGAATTGGACTTGTACTATACCTGTCATGGGGCCACAGCATGAGCCCAAACTGCATGAACCCCAATTTAAAAAGTGCCGGAAAAAGGGTCTTTCCTAACCACCATTTTATTTGAACTGGACATTGACTATACCTGTCCTGGGCCACAGCCTGACCAGGGCCGGAGTTCCAGTGGGTGCGGTGAAAGCCCTGGCTGGCGTCCGTATCATTAACACGAGGTTAAATGCCCTGATGACGCGAACGAAAATGTCGTGCTGAAAGCAAAGTGCAGAAGCGGAAGAGTGAGAACTCTGCCTCCTCTGTACCAGTCAATACCTGGTAGCGCTTGCCCCTCCGTATGAGTGTGGACAAATGAGCTTCACTTGGAAATACTGGTGGTTAACGCTCCGGTTACACCCAGGTGCCTTATTTTGCATTCTTTTTCTAATTTTTCTCTACGTGCTGGAGGAAATGGTATCTGTACTTTGTTCTCTGTCGTGCTCCATACTCATGTCCTCTGAATAAATTTCATCTGGTCAAAGTGTTCTGTACCTCCCTGTACAATTCAGAGGAATTTTTTGAACAGCTATTTTGTATACATGAAGTTTTTTAGTACTTATTCTAGAAAACACATTTTTAAATAGGATTGAATCCCTCCCTGTCTTTGTTTCTCTTTTTTTCAGTGTATTAATGGGTTGTCTCAATACAGGGATGATTGCTATGTTAAAGATCTTGCAAGAACAAGTCATTTTGCAATAGGTGTCCATTAACAGTGCCCTACATTCCTGTTTCTGACAGCACCATCACCTTGAGCACTCTTGACAATGTGAAGAACAAATGTCGGTTAGAAACAACATTTTTTTGAATAGGACTGTAGTATAGTGCATGTCACAGCCAAAATGCCCCAAATATTCAAATAGCATGACCTTGAGCCACTTCGTCAATTTGTGGAAGAACAAATGTCTGTAGAAACAACATTTTTTAGAATAGGACCTGTAATAATGCTTGTCACAGCAAAATGCCCCCAAAAATCAAAGCATGACCCTTGAGCCCTTTGTCAATTGTGAAAACAATTGTCTGTTTGGAAACAACATTTTTTAGATCAGGACATGTAGTATTGCTGCTTTCAAAGCTGCATGACCCAAAAAATTATAAAAATGATTCTCAGCCACTGTAAAAATTGTGAGGGTGGAAATGCCACTTAGAAGCCACATTTCTGTTCCAAAGGGACCATAATTATAGCTGTATCACACAGCAACATGAACCCCAAAAAATTATAATATTGACTCTCGCCACTATTAAAATTGTGAGGGAGATATGCCAACTCTAGAAGTCACATTTCTGTTCAAGGACCATGATTATTGCTGTATCTCACAGCAACATGACCTCAAAACCATGGTCAATGCGAAAATTCTTAGAATAAAGTGAGTAAGGGAATACGGTGTTGTCATGAAACCTTGCTCTTTTACGTTTCCTCACAGCAAACCAGCAAAATGAACTGTTGGGAAAAGAGCAATAAAATTGCTGTAAGAAATGTCAATTTAAAAAAAAGTTTTCAAGAGGTCCATTTCTGTTTGAAAAGGGAATGTGAAGTGACTGGCAATAATCGGTGGACCTCTGCAATTGGGGCCACAACTTCGTCCGAGATCCATGCTGATTCATTTGATGAAAAGTCAAACGATCCACATTCTGTGGAAAGCCGGATGCGTTTTTGTATGTAATGGACTCCTCAGCTGTGGAGGTCCGCTCAGATATGACGCTGGCTGCTGGGCAGGACAACACCTCTATGGCGTACGAGCCAGCTCGGCCATTCGTCCATTTTGGATACCCTGAAGTCTATGTCGGAACACATGCAAAAACATCGGTGTTGAAACGCAGATAGTGTGCACCATGATCTTAAGCTGATATCTGTGTGTTGGATGTGTGCCCTGCATTGCATGGTTGGGAGGTTGTAAACCAAAGTGGCCAGAGGTTCACCCATTAGGCTTGCACCTTGCCTGCTGCTGCCGTACGCTACTTGGCACTCTACTGCTGCATGTCGCTGCTGATGTTGTTCCACCGTGAACATTTGGGAACGTGAAGCAGAGCACAGATGTCTCAGTTGATCATCAGCAAGGTCTCCATTGTCCCGCATTTTACTCTCTATTTGGGTGGGTGGAAGGAAAGAGCTGATTTTTGTTTTGTACGGGGATCCAGGAGGGTGGCTACAGTATGTTGTTCAATTTTGATGCCTTAATGCGAGGATCATGTTGGAGGAAATGGAGCATCAAGCAACCCATGTGTGAGATGGAGCCTTGATTTCCCAATCCTCTGGGCGAGGGGCATTAGCAAACTGATCTCCTCATCTTCCTCCTCCGCCTCAAATTAGGCCAACCTCTTTCCAAGGCTGGGACGTCGGTAACATCGGTGTCTAGGGAATAACCTCTCTCCTCCTCCGCTGCCTCCGGCACAGCTTCAACACAGCCTGACTTGCCTGAAGTGATGCACCCTGAGAGCTGATGCGCCACCTTGCTACTTAGCTCTGGACCCGAAACCACTGCCTAATGAAGGACCGATGAAATTGTGAAACTGTCGGGCCTTGTGGATTGGACGGAGCGTAAAGGCTCCCCGTGTCCGCATCTGTGTCCGTCTCTCCTCCGTCGCTGGCGGGACCTGTATGTTTTCAGAGTGTCAACGATGTTCCAGAACTAAGGATCACCACAATGCTCATGCTGACAAGGGCATTGTCGCACTGACCATTTTGGGGATTCTTCAAAAACTGGCAAGGAAGGTGCAGAGCTCTTCACCTGCCTCATCTCGGTGGTTCAACACCCGAGGTCGCGTACTCGCTGCTTGTCAGGCCATGTGTCACTTCGTACTGCGTAATGGCATTGCGCTGCTGCCACAATCGCTGAGAATGTGGGGGTGGAATCAGCGTGTTGCCACGTAACAATGAGACGGTTGACGGGGAGGCCGAGTGACGCTGAACGCAGCAGGCGGGACGAAGCAGGTAGCGAACGGCGGAAGTGCGAAACTCAGACCTCGAGCCTTCTTTCAGCAGGCAGTCCTGGACCCGGGTAGCTCTTTAGAAATTTCTGGCCGACAAGGTTATGACATGTGCCAGCAAGGGATGTGCTCCAGCCTACCGATCTAAGGGCGGCCGCAGATTTTGCCCGTTATCGCACACCACCTAGCCTGGACAAGGTTCTTGTCACCATGCCAGCTCTCGGTCTTGTTGCTTAGAGCCATCCACAGCTCCTGACCTGTGTGTGGACGGTCTCCAAAGGCAGATTAATTTCAACACGGCCTGTGGCTCTGGGGCACGTGTTGCCACCAGAGGGACCTTGGGGGGAAAGATTCTGCACCATCCCTGCGGTTTTGAAAGAGCGTGGCCGAGCCTGAGAGCCACGGTCACCCCAGAGACATCCACCCAGCTCACCCTGTGAGCTGTCACAGAGATATAGCGGCCTTGGTAGTGCTTACTGTCAATTGTCGGTGGTCAGATGGACTTTTCGGAACAAGATGCAGACAACGCGCTTGAAATTTTAGATGACACGTGGTGGCCGGGCAGGGACGGGCTTTTCTGGCAAAGAAATGCCTAGCTCGGCATCTGGTATTGGGGGCAGGCGAGGGCCTGACGTGGCGGGGAAACCCATCTGTGTCCACCAAATGGAAAGGGCAACATTTCCAAGGCAAACGCCTGGCAATGCCGACATTCAGGCTTTTTGCTTTGGGAATGGTTTGGGTTAAAGTGTTTTTCTGCTCCCAAACCTGGAAGACAGAAGGCTGGCTGCGAGACTGCCGTGTACGGCGTGCAGGTCTTCAAATGGCAGAAGGAGAAGGGGTAGGGTGGGTCTTCTGGGTCTTGCTCGGTGTCTCGGGCGATGGTGGAGCTGAAGCGGAGGCTGATCCCTGATATGACTCTGAGAGACATGGCAGCTGAGGAACGCTTGGTGGTGGCGGTGGAGGGAGGAGGGTGTGACAGTGTTGGAGGCCCGGCGTCGGTCTGCCTTTTGTGCCAAGTGTTCCCTCCGTTTCAATCATGCATTCGCTGCAGTGACTAGCATGTTGGTGGGGGTTAAACCACTTAGGTTTTGCCTCTACTTAATGCGTTTACGGCAAAGGCGGCTAGACATCGCTGGGTGATAGTGGCTTGCTCAAAGATGGCCCAGGATTGAGAGGTCCTGAGACCTTTTGGACGGTGATAGCGGGGAGCGGGGTTTGCGCTGACCGTGGCCTGGCGGAATCATAGCACGGATTCTGGCGACCGCCCTCTCCCTTTTTTGGGCGGGACACGTATTGACACTACTCCCCATCGTATTCCTTCCTCGTACATGATGAAGCGCTCGCAAGCAATTCTTGCGGAAAAGACCATGGATGGATTCCGCAATGTCATCATCATCATCCTCAAACAGGGTGGACTTGGTCGTCCTGGATCTTTCTGCATCCAGAAGCTGAGGGCTTCAAGCAAGGGGCACTGCAAGGCGTTGCCGACCGCCTCAGGGATTTTTGGCCGATTGACGGCCTTCCTTCACCTCCTCTGATGGCATCAGTTACTGGGCGTCAGAGCAGACTTCATAATCCTCTTGATACTTTTAAATGCCTTCTGACCCCAACCGCATTTTGTCATTTCAAACAGGTTTCAGACAATGGCTGATCCACGTGGGTGGGTAAACCCGAGTTGACATTTGGCTGCTTTCATGTTGGGCGGATGCTGATGATGCTGATGACGGACATGTGTGGCGTGACTGCGAGGACGAGGAGGTAAGACTGTAGATGCAGGTTGCATTAACACTGAAGGACAGATTGGCGGACGATGGTCGTTACTTAGCTTCCCAGGGCCCGGCCCCAGCGAGGACAGGCCAGACGGTCCTGCAAACTGACGATCCGCTGGCATGTGTGTTGTCGCCAGCACTGGAGGAGCCCTTCTCTCGTACTCTACCTCCATGTGCTACCCCCTCTTTGCTCGCTTACACATGCATTTCGCGCCATGTTCAGAAATATAAAAAATTTGAGAAAGGTGTGGAAATAGTTTTGGAAAGTCTCTTATTATAAGACGGCAAATCACGCTATTCTCAAATCCCTCTATCCAAAACAAAATTTTGCATGATTCAATTTAACTGCAAGGTTGTCTTTCAAAAATCTGGACTGGGCAATGTCCAAAAAAAAAAACACGTAATCTGTTATGTTTTGGTATAAATTAACAGTATTTTTTGCACCTTTCCAATTCACCGTGGTGAATATAGAATTGTCTGTTTTAAGATTTACGTTGATGCTGCGTCAATGAACAGTGTGGGTGGAAAAGTCAAAAAAAAACGTAACGTTTGTTTTGATATAATAAACGGTATTTTTTGCACCTTTCAATTCACCTGTGGGAATATAGAATTGTGTTTTATGATTTACATAGACGGCTGAGTCAATCGAAAAACAGTGCTGGGTGCGCAAAGTCAAAAACACGTAACTGTTATGTTTTGATATAATAAACGGTATTTTTGACCTTTTCAATTCACCTGTGGTGAATATAGAATTGTTTTTAAGATTTACGTAGATGCTGCGTCATGAACAGTGGGTCGCAAAGTAAAAAAACACGTAACTGTTATGTTTTGATATAATAAACGGTATTTTTTGCACCTTTCAATTCACCTGGGAGTGAATTCTAGTAATTGCTGTTTTAAGATTTACGTAGATGCTGCGTCAATGAACAGTGGTGGGGGTGGAAAAGTGAAAAAAAACGTAACTGTTATGTTTTGTTATAATAAAACAGTATTTTTTGCTCCTTTCAATTCACATGTGGTGAATATAGAATTGCTGTTTTAAGATTTACGTAGATGCTGAGTCAATGAACTGTGCTGGGTGCGCAAAAGTAAAAAAAAACGTAACTGTAATGTTTTGATATATAAACGGTATTTTTGCACTTTCAATTCCCTGTGGTGAATATAGAATTGCTGTTTAAGATTACGTTAGAGGCTGCGTCATGGAACAGTGCTGGATGCGCAAAAGTTCAAAAAAACACATAACTGTTTGTTTTGATATTATAAATGGTTATTTTTGATACCTTTCAATTCACTGTGGTGTTTTTAGAATTGCTGTTTTAGATTTACGTAGAAGGCTGCGTATGACAAGTGTGGGAGTGCGCAAAGTCAAAAAACACGTAACTGTGATGTTTTTCGTACGATACACGGTATTTTGACAACAAACAACCTGTGCTGATACAAGATTGATGGTTTGTATTTAAGTGCAAGGTGGTATATCAACAGTCACAGGTGTAATGGGTAAAATTGAAACACCTATCTGAATGTATACTGTAAATAAAGAGGAGTTTTGCAACTAACAAAGAGACCTGCAGTTACTAGAAATGATTGTTTATCCAATGTAAGTTCAGGCTTGCCCATATCCAGGAAATATTTCAATAGCAAACTTGTTAATAATAAAGAGATTCACTACAATGTCTACACTAATGTCTTGGTGAACTTTATCCAGTGTTCTTGATAGATAGAGCTGTCTGTGTTTCGCCCCCCCCCGCTCCCACCGCGTGAAATTTACAGCGGTAGATGCTGCTTTAAAATTCTCTAGCTACTACCATAAAAAATCTTCAAATCTCTAATCTAACTAAAATTGGAAGGATCACAGCTACTAGTTAGCGGTTTCTCTGTGCAGAAATAGACTAAATTTCGCTGAGGGTTTGGCCACAGGCAGAAGCAGGTTCCTATCCCTATGAGGACGCTGAGAGACACTGAGACTGAAAACAGGACGCTGTTCTATGTCAATCGAGGTCATGTGATTTTTCAGCAATCGAAACATACACATCCCAGACATGACGTCGCACACACCCATCTCCACCCTGTCTATTCTGTAATTGATATGTGGCCCGCCAAAAATATAGGAAGGGCGCCGAAAAAGGCGCGATTTTAATAGATGATTGCACAGATTTTTAACCTTAATTATCGCATGATCTGGAATTTCGATCACCATTAAAAACCTTGCCGGATTTCTACTTTGTCGATAAAAAATCGTCAACATAGCCCTCACACCAGTTGTCTTGTGCTCCTTGTGAACCTACTCATGTTGCCACCATCTCCACACTATGGGCGAAATATATATATAAGATTGGCGCGTTGGCGTGCCCGTCTTTGCCAGATCGAACGTGAAAGTTGTGCCTCATGTATGTCGGGGCCCGAGGTGCGCTCATATATGCGATGTAAAGTCCCCTGTGCCTCGCCAGCGTGTGAGGAGCAGTGCGGGACTTAGGCGCAGAAGGACTGCATCTAACATGTATTCTCATTCTAGACAGGCTGGAAACACGGAGAGACATTAAACATTTTTGTGACACCTAGCAAAAGAGTTGTCTTTCAAGAATGAATGAATGAATAAAGTGAAAAATCAAATCTGTCTAAAAGCGGTTAAATGTATTGAAAAAGTGGATCATTTAAAATCAACGGGAAAATATATAAGATTGCTCTAGAAATAAATATCCGCTCTCAGCTCTGTGAGGCATGGAGTATGAATCAAAAAAATCGTTTTTATTAAGTGTAAAACATTATCTGAAAAAGTGCTCAAACCTTCTAAAAAATATATATAAATAAAATCACTAACAAAACATCAATACAGCGCAAATTAGGGAATTGGGATATTGATAATTACGGGAAACTACCGTAATTCAAATTCTGTAAGGCTTCTCATGGTCGGCAAAAAAACCAACTAATCAGATAGCAGTGAAAAGTGAAACCATTATAATTTATGGTGTATATTGACAATCAAATGAAAAGGCGGGGACAGTACAAAATACAGTAAAAGGCAGAAAAAAGCTGATTGGTTGATCTAGGGGTGCTTTGATATCACGGCCAATGAGAGCGGGAGTACTTTGTCCCATTTGTAGGTCTATATGGACAGTTGGGGCACTGAAATCTAGGCTCCGTGAAGCATGGGTATTTAGTAAATAAATTGTTTTTATAAGTGTAAAACATTCTCTGGTAAAAGAGATAAAACCTTCTAAATATAGATCAATCAAATCCCTAACAAGCGCGTTTGTCACGTCACCTAGCGTACATCAGGAATTGTGATATAGAAAATTTGCGGGAAACACAGTAATTCAAATTCTGTAAGCGCTTTCATTGTCGCATAACCAGCCAATCAGAATAAGGAGCGAAGTGACCATTATAACCTATGGATGTAAGTTGGACCAATCAAAATAAAAAGGCAGGACTGTTCAAAATTACAGTAAAAAGGCAGAAAGAGCTGATTGGTTGAGCTAGCGGGGGCTTGGTATCCGGCATTCAGCGTATGAGCTACTTTGTTCCATTGTAGTTATGGAGAGATCGGTGCATGAAATCTCGGCTTTCAGCTCCGTGCGGCATGGGTATGAATTTAAAAAAATCTTTTTTAATTAGTGTAAAATATTATCTGTAAAAGAGCTGAAACTTCTATAAAATAAATCAATCAATCCCTATCAGCGTGCCGCCAAGACCAGCTCTACATAAGGAATTTGGGGATATGAGAATCGCGGGAAATACAGTAAATTCAAATTCTGTAAGCTCTTCCTCATTGGTCGGTAAAAACCAAACCAAATCAGAATAGGAGTGACAGTGACACTTTATAAGCAATGGAGATTTATGACTAATCAAATGAAAATGGAGGGACAGTCAAATACAGTAAAAATACAGAAAAGGAGTTATTGGTTGAGCCCAGGCGGCAGATATGAATCACCAATCATATGTTGTGGTCTTTTTGAGTGGAGCAAGAAGGGCGCGATAGAATGGCGCCCTAAAATTTATTACTCTCTATGGGAAATATTCTAGTTCTGTGATTGGTTGGGCAGAAGAGGGGCTTGTGCTGCTTAACCAATCAGCGGGTGAGCTACTTATCTCATAGAGTTCTATGGGGGAAAATAAATGCAAAAGCGAGCTTGTTTGTGATTGGCTAAGTTAAATAAGGTCGTGGTTATTTGGACTAATGGGGAGAGCGAAGACGCTTTATGGGTTTTCTAATGCAATCTATAATAAAATGACAATGCGAAATCAAATGATAGATCCTGAAGTTCGTACCGATCTGTATATAAAATGATCGATAATATGGGGGTAACAAAAATAAACAAATAAAAATTAATTCAATGTTTTGGATAAACTCCTGTTTCTTTTTGGCTTTAGCAAAACTGATGGATTATTGACCGATTGAAAGCGGACACTGGTGGAGGAAAGGAAGGGCAAAATGATCAGAGACGTCAACGTAAAATTAATGCCAACCCCCCTCTCCAGTCTTTTGTGAGGGGTGGGAGGTCTACATGAGTTAGCATTTAACAGAAAAGGAACTGTATTTCAAAGATAGTTCACCACAGTAAATGAAAAGAAGTAACTCTTTGGCACAGAGAGCAAAATCCCAAAAGAAAACGCTGCTTTAGGAACCTGTGTGAATATGACACACATTGTGCAGTTGAAAGGTATTTCATCCCAGTAACTCTAAAATCGGAAGTATTTGGCACACAGTGCAATCGAGTGCTGCTGCAGAGAAATCCATGTACATAAGAGACACAGTGGCAGAATGTAAAATGGCTGGCCTATTTATAGGGCTGTGACATCACAGAAGATTGCTGGCTGCTTATTGGCTGCATGTCTGCATGTCATGGCATTGACGATGTCACGCCATGTGCTCACAGCCATTTTAGAAAAAAAGAATCGCCAGGAAGTTCGGCTTCGTTTAGAATAAAATTTTTCCTGAAAATCGAAAAGAATTACACTTCATTAGAATCGATTCACTCATCCCTAATCATAGCCTTCACTTATTCAGCTGAAAATTTGCAACCACCATCTTTCCTTAGAGCTTAGTACCAGAGCTCACTCCAACTCTTTGGCTTAGTTTCCATAGACCCAATTTGCTGAGCAGTAGCCCACACACCTCACCACTTGTGGAACAACCAGAGTGCACATTAAATTGACACCTTTACACACAACATGCAAAAAAAAAAGCCACAGTGCAATACATTAGAAGACTACACAAATGCAAAAATACCCGTAAGACAACTACTCACACGCTTTCAATATATGAGAGAGGTGGTTGCTGGCACTATAAATGCATAAAGATAAAATGATAAAAGGGTGCCAGTATTGTAAAAACGTGTGGTACACCATACTGGCTCACAGTCTATTATGTCACTACTATGGATTGGGCGGGCTGCCCAGCACTTCCGGGGTGTCGAAAACAAAATACAGACACCCTCTGCTCCCTAGTACTACTAGGCAAAAATTTCATATACTGGAAAAATATCAAATATGAGGTATAAGTTAATACAGTGGCCACTATATGCAAGCTTTGAAGCCCCATCAAGGCTCCACATTTCTAGCAAGTCCCTACACTTACAATTTACAGAAAAAAACAGGACATTAATTTCTCAAAAAAGACTAAAACACGGCCATACTCACAGCATGTGTATATATTGTAAGGGATCAGCTCAGTGGTATGGTAAGACAGGACCAGTCTTTAAATCTGTTTAGGTGAACAGGCGTTTATTTCAGCCTAAAACACACATAGCAACATAAACGGCGCTTAACTTCAGCCAAAACAAAGTAAAACAAAAACAGTCTTACACAGTCCGTGTGGGACTCTTAGGCTATGTTCACACGGCTTATTTCAGAATGTATTTACATCGGATTGCCGATCGTAAATACGTTCTGAAATCAAAGGTTTCAAATCAGTTTTTAAATAAGTGCCACTAAGTGTGGCACGTATTTGGAACTGATTTCCCGACGGATTCACCATCCCCATTCATTATAGGTGGTGAATCCGTCCGGAAATAATTGACATGCACATTGTTTTTACGGAACGGAAATAAGTGTCGTCTGAACGAGGACACGTATTTCCCATTAAAATCAATGTTAAATGGCCAGTTACTTGTTTTGTAACTGATTTTGCGATGGATTTGCGGCCGCAATACGGCCGCAAATCTGTCGCGAAATAAGCCGTGTGAAAAGAAGGCCTTAAAAGTCTGTGTCCAGAAAAGGGCCCCCAGGTCTTTGTCCCCCCACTGAGACTGGCGTGTAGTCTGTTCCTGGGATCTTCTGCTGAACTCTCCCAGCTTCACAGACAATCAATTACGCGCCCTCCCACCTGATCTCCAGACTTACATACAGCAGTCAAACTCTGGCCTGGACCAACAAGATGTAGGAGCAGTCACCCACCCAACTCTATGACTGCTCCTGTGACTGTGCTCCTGTCTGCCCCTCACCTCCTGTCTCTTTCCCCCTCCTTGTAGATTGTAAGCCCTCGCGGGTAGGGTCCTCTCTCCCTCTGTCGTGCCAATTGTCATTATCCCTTATCACTGTACTCATTTGACTTATGTAATGTATGTAACCCCCTCGAATGTACAGCGCCCTGGAATCAATGGCGCTTTAAAATAAAAAATAATAATAATAATAAAAAAAAACAGACCCAGACTACTACAGGTTTTCACCTCAACAATGCCAGGGTCCTTGGTGACACATATCTCTGGTCCACCACAATCCCTACTGCCCTATAAATATATATATATATATATATATATATATATATATATATATATATATATTATATATATTAATGAAACCCGGTGCGGCGCTGACAGACGAACGCCGAAGCGCCGACCGCCGACATCCGGGTGTGGATCCTTGTGATCACCGCAGGCGAGGTGTAGCTGGGGGACCACGCCAGGGAGTGGAGTCTAAGGGGCCCCTGGTCTTCGCAGAGCCCGCCGCAAAGCGGAGGGACTTGGCTGCGGGACCCCCAGGTCACTACCCCTGACGGGGCCCTACCTGCGGTGACAGCCGGGGTACAGGACAGGAAACAGGAACATAGGAGAACATAAGCAGGGCGGGTAAAACGTACACGGAACACAGCAGGATACAGGAGGGATAAACGTAGACCACATGATACAACAGGAACCGGGCGGTAACACGACAGGTACAGACCAGGAACGGGTGCCGAGCAGGACACAGGACAGGCAGAGACATCAGACGTAACAGGAGACAGACAGAAGGTCAGGAGCTCAGATGACACAGACTGGACCAGCATCTCCAGGGTTTAAGTCCAGAGATACTGGCAGGAGCTCAAGATGGACACAACCAGACACAGCAAGAGGCTGTAACAGACTGAATGAACTGACCCAGGTAGAGACAAGAACTTCCTCTTATAGCCAAAGGTCAAGGGGTGAAGAGGAAGGTGCACAGAACAGGAAACTATAAATAGGCAGGAAGCTGCCGCGCGCACGCCTTAGAGGCACAGTGCACAGACAGGACCCGGAAGAACAAGACTGGACAGGACAGGCAAGTAAAATACAGAACACAGGGGCCCCACAGGGGGACAGCAGGCAGCACGGACAGGCCGACGGTCCAAGGCAGGGACCGCGGGATGAACCTGACATACCCCCCCCCCCTCAAAGCCCCCTCCTCCCCCCTCCAAATGACGAATGGCATTCCACATAGGCCAGGGGCCCGCAACTTCTACGGGGCAACCCAAAACCAAGTACAGGCTGTATAATAGCCAGTATAGGGGGAAAAACCCAGAAACAGAGGTGCATGGGAGGAACAAGCGGGGCACTAGGGAAAATGGGAGGGGAACCCAGGGGGCAGTAAGCCACAGGGGACTCAGAAGGCTCAGGGCGGGACCGTAAGCCACGGGACTCAGAAGGCTCAGGGCGGGACCGTAAGCCACGGGGGTCTCAGAAGGCTCAGGGCGGACCGTAAGCTACATGGACTCAGAAGGCTCAGGGCGGGACCGTAAGCCACGGGGACTCAGAAGGCTCAGCGGGAAACCCTTAAGACACGGGGACTCAGAAGGCCCCAGGCGGGACCGAAAACCACGGGGACTCGGGAAAGGGGTCAGGGCGGGACCGTAAGCCACGGGTTCGCAGTATGGCTCAGGGCGGGACCGTAAGCCACGGGGACTCAGAAGGATCAGGGCGGGACCTAAGCCATGGGGACTCAGAAGGCTCAGGGCGGGACCGTAAGCCACGGGACTCAGAAGGCTCAGGGGGGACCGTAAGCCACGGGGATCAGAAGGCTCAGGGGGGACCATGAGCTAGGTCAAACGTAAGCCTGGGCCCGAACCAGGCTAGGCCAAACGTAAGCTCTGGCTGGACCATGAGCAGGCCAAATGTAAGCTCTGGGCTGGACCATGAGCTAGGCCAAACGTAAGCTCTGGGCTGGACCAGAGCTAGGCCAAACGGAAACTCTGGGCTGGACCATGAGCTAGGCCAAACGTAAGCTCCTGGGCTGGACCGGGTGACAGAGCTAGGCCAAACGTAAGCTCTGGGCTGGACCATGAGCTAGGCCAAACGTAAGCTCTGGGCTGACCATGAGCTAGGCCAAACGTAAAACTCTGGGGTGGACCAGAGCTATGCCACGGGTGCAGACACAATATACGAGGGCAGTGTCACACCGGTGGGATCCATGGTCAGTTCATTTCTGTAACAGTGCGGCGCTGACAGGACGTAAGCCGAAGCCCGACCGCCACATCCGGGTGTGGATCCTCTGTGATCACCGCAGGCGAGGTGGTAGCTGGAGGACCACGCCAGGGAGTGGAGTCTAAGGGGCCCCTGGTCTTCGCCAGAGCCCGCCGCAAGACGGGATGGACTTGGCTGCGGGACCCCCAGGTCACTACCCCTGACGTGGCTACCTGCGGTGACAGCCGGGTACAGGACAGGAACACAGGAACATAGGAGAACATAAGCAGGGCAGGTAAAACATACACAGGAACACAGCAGGATACAGGAGGAATACACGTAGACCACAGGATACAACAGGAACCGGACGGGTAACACGACAGGTACAGACCAGGAACAGGTGCCGAGGCAGGACACAGGACAGGAGCAGAGACATCAGACGTAACAGGAGACCGACAGAAGGTCAGGAGCTCAGATGACACAGACTGGACCAGCATCTCCAGGTTAAGTCAAGAGATACTGGCAGGAGCTCAAGATGGACACACCCAACACAGCAAGAGGCTGTAACAACTGCAATGAACTGACCCAGAGTAGAGACAAGAACTTCCTCTTATAGCCACGAGGTCAGGGTGAAGAGGAAGGTGCACAGAACAGGAAACTATAAATAGGCAGGAAGCTGCCGCGCGCACGCCTTAGGAGGCACAGTGCACAGACAGGACCCAGGAGCAACAAGACTGGACAGGACAGGCAAGTACATAGCAGAACACAGGCTGCTGGGACCCCTGCACAGGGAGCCCCAGCAGAGACATGGCAGGCACGGACAGGCCGACGGTCCAAGGCAGGGACCGCGGCATGAACCATGACAATATATAGTAGAGGAAAAATAAAATGGTGGAACCGGCGCACATGTGTATCCAGGAATGCCAATGATGCAGGCAGGGAGATCCAGAAAATTACTTTATTATTCTAAAATGGCTAGGGTGATAACCTCAGCCAATCTAAAACAATTTAAAAGCAAGTAAAACCCGACGCGTTTCGCCCGACGTGAATTCACCCGACGTGAATTCACCCCTGAGGAAGCGTTTGATAAACGCGAAACGCGTCGGGTTTTACTTGCTTTTAAATTGTTTTAGATTGGCTGAGGTTATCACCCTAGCCTTTTTTAGAATAATAAAGTAAATTTTTGGATCTCCCTGCCTGCATCATTGGCATTCCTGGATACACATGTGCGCCGGTTCCACCATTTTATTTTTCCTCTACTGTCTGCTTTGGCGGGACGCCGCTCACGGGAACATCGGCAGCCGTATACAAGGGCTACGGCTTAAGTAAAAGCCCTGTATGCTATTATGAGAGTTGTGCCTCTACACTAAGAGCGCAACTCAAATTGGTGAGTAGATAAATACTCAACTGTATACATTCCACCAAACGTACTTAACCATCTGTGCGCCCCCTTGTTTCTCCTTTTGTCTTTATATATATATATATATATATATATATATATATATATATATATATATATATATATATATTTATTATAAGAAGGACAGAAGGGATATATATAATTATATATTATTATACAGGTGCAGCTGATTGCTGAGCAAGTAGCCAACACACCCCATCACTAAGGGAATAACCAGTTTGCACATTAAATTGACACCTGCTCATTCACCATGAGAAAAGCCACAGTACAATACATTGAGAGACTGCACAGCTAGTTGCTATTGCTGCTGACATGGATATAGCTTCTGAACCCTTGACATCTAAAGGACCTAACTGTACGCCCATTTAAGTAAGTTACTAAATATCTGCACATACAGTTATGTCCATTTGGAAAAAGGAGTCAAATGGTTATAGAACAACATTTAATTTGCCCATTTTCACTACTAATAAATATGACATCAACATTTTCTTCTTGTTTTTAAACTTCTTTTTTATATCCACAATAAATACAATGACTTATTTTTCTATTCTTCCAATGAGTGGCACACTGGAGACTCATCAGACAGTAGTGGAGATATCTTCCGGGAGTTCCTCTACCCGGCACCTTGTCTTCATCTTATACATAAATATGGGCAGGTAATGCTTCACATTCATGTGTCTGGTAGAAGCTGACGCCGCCGCTGTGTAACATCATCATCCATCCCCCAGAGACCTGAGAGCAACGAGGAGAAATATTATTCTGAAAATGAATGAAAATAACAAAGAAATATCTGATGTGAGTAACATTTATATCACAAAACATAATGATTTCTAAAACATTCCTACCCAGTGTCTGGAAATACACTTATATGACAAACACATTTTCAAATTAAGAAAAACAATGTGACTGACTGATATGTGAGGAGATCTTATGTGTTGGTTATTTGGCAGGATAAGAATATTGCTCCATTTAACATGCACTATGGGTCAAAAGTTTTAGAGCACTTTAATGTTTCCAATTTTTATTGATATTTCCACGGTTTTTTTGT
>JAODAL010058924.1:0-21798 GCA_025379985.1 Phyllomedusa bahiana | reverse complement strand
CCCCAGCGCCCGCCATGCCCTCCGCTCTCAGCATTGTGCCATTCTGTGGCTTCCTTCTGTTTTGCCACCTCCAGAATGTCATTGTGCCACTCTCTGACCTCATGCTGCTGCTGTGACTCCTGCCGTGCCCTCCACACTGTGTCATTGTGCCACACTGTGGCCTAATACTGTTTTGCCACCTCCAGAATGTCATTGTGCCACTGCCTGACCTCGTACTGCTGCTGTTGTGACCTCTACACTGTGTGATTGTGCCACTCTGTGGCCTAATACTGTTTTGCCACCTCCAGAATGTCATTGTGCCACTTTCTGACCTCATGCTGCTGCTGTGGCTGCTGCCGTGTCCTCCACACTGTGTCATTGTGCCACTGCCTGACCTCATGCTGCTGCCGCCGTGACCTCCGCTCTCAGTCATTGTGCCATTCTGTGGCTTCCTCCTGTTTTGCCACCTCCAGAATGTCATTGTGCCACTGCCTAACCTCATGCTTCTGCCGCCGTGACCTCCGCTCTCAGTCATTGTGCCATTCTGTGGCTTCCTCCTGTTTTGCCACCTCCAGAATGTCATTGTGCCACTGCCCGACCTCATACTGCTGCTGTTGTGACCTCCACTCTCAGTCATTGTGCCACTCTGTGGCCTAGTCCTGTTTTGCACCTCAGAATATCATTGTGCCACTGCCTAACCTCATGCTTCTGCCGCCGTGACCTCCGCTCTCAGTCATTGTGCCATTCTGTGGCTGCTGCCGTGTCCTCCACACTTTGTCATTGTGCCAATTTCTGACCTCATGCTGCTGCTGTGGCTGCTGCCGTGTCCTCCAGAATGTCATTGTGCCACTGCCTGACCTCATGCTGTTGCCGCCGTGACCTACGCTCTCAGTCATTGTGCCATTCTGTGGCTTCCTCCTGTTTTGCCACCTCCAGAATGTCATTGTGCCACTGCCTGACCTCATGCTGCTGCCGCCGTGACCTCTGCTCTCAGTCATTGTGCCATTCTGTGGCTTCCTCCTGTTTTGCCACCTCCAGAATGTCATTGTGCCACTGCCTGACCTCATGCTGCTGTTGCTGCCGCCGTCACCTACACACTCTGTCACTAATATTGCCACCTGAGCTTGTTTTTTTCCAGCTTTCGCTGGCATGACTTTATCAGGCTACATTCCCGCTTGAGTTTTTTGGTCAGTTTTGCCCTCTTAAGTGCCCAGGGAATTTTATAGTGAAGCGATTCTAAGAGCGGCGGCAGTCATCTGCGTGTCATACTAAAACACAACATTGTATGTGTAAGGGCTGGGTAGTGGATCCGCCGGACCACCGCAAGCGATGGTAGTTAAGCCACGCCAGGGAACGGAATCTAAGTAGCCCCCGGTTTTCACCAGAGCCCGCCGCAAAGCGGGATGGACTTGCTGCGGCGTGAGGCTACCAGGTCGTCCCCCCTGACGTGACTTGCTTGCGGTGGCAGCCGAGGTGCAGCGTGGTACCGAATCGTAGTCCGAGAATCGTAGTCGTGGGCAGGCAGAAGGTCAGGACAGGCGGCAATGGTTCGAGGTCGTGGACAGGCAGGAAGGTCGGGGCAGGCAGCAGAGGTTCGGAGTCGAGAAACGTAGCAAGAGGTCTGGTACACGGAAAGGCAAGAATACACTTTGGGAACGCTTTAGCTAAGGCACGAGGCAACATAGATCCAGCAAGGAGTGTTAGTGGGACGTACCTTAAGTAGGGGAAGCGCCTGGCATTTAGCCAATTAACGGGGCGCTGGCCCTTTAAATCCTCGAGAACGAGCGCGCGCGCGCCTTAGGACACAGGCACGCGCGCCTCGGCCGGCAGAGGACGCGGACGGCACAGGAGCGAGGTTAGGTGAGTCCCTGGCAGTTGCAGACCCCCGGCTCGTCCCGCGGCCAGCGGCGGCACCCGACCCCGGTGGGCACCCGGGGAGGGGGTCACGGGTGCGCCCGCGGCCCGCGGGCCGAGGAGCAGGGGGTGCCGTGACAGTATGAAGACCAAACCAAGCTCCCTCTGCATATTTAAGCATGGCACAACGTTCTACAGCACCCTGCAGGCTCTGTGCAGCGTGGAAATAGCTGCTTTTTAACGCGATTCGTCCCGAAGTAATTCGGACCGAATTTATTTTTGTCGGAAAATTCGGCGAAGTGACCGAATCGAATTTTTGAGAAATTCGCCCATCTCTAGAGAAGATGTTCGGGTTAATTTTTATACCCATTCAGGTGAGGAGAAGCTGTAATTACCATCGATAACAGTACACCAAAACTGTGCGGGCACAACACATTGTAACGCGCCTAAAAATGATACGCTGTGCGCCTCCATAACACAATGCGCCTATTGAGACACCTTACATAAACTAGTAAAGATATGTTAAGCATCTCCATTGTGCAATGCACCTCGATAGGCGCATTACATACACTAAATATGCTATGTGCTGTGATTAGCACAATGCACTTTTTTAAGAGCATTGTGTTTACTATGCAAGATATACCTGATGCCAGATTTTTGAAAGGATCGTACTTTCTGGTGCACTTTACACTGATTTAATGTGCCTAAAAACTGCCACGGTGATGCCAATTTTCCGACAAGAAGACTATTAAAATAGCATGTCGAACACCATGACGAATGCGAACATTTATTGAAACGAACAGTAAAATGTTCAGTTCGTGTCCAGTTCTAAAAAATTGTGACTCTCGACTTGAACTTAAATAGTGTAGAAACTGTTATGAAAAGTAAAAATTCAGTAGATACATCACAGATATTAGCAAGATAATGCAAAATGTTGAGAATTTTCTCATGTTAAAGCTTATCAGCCATGGTCGCTACTAAAGGGAAGGCATCATGTATTTACACTTTACTGATTAACTTTTTTATTCTTCAGAAGAAAAATAATGTGATTGTTATTTAAATGCTTAAACTAGTGATTGGAGGGACACAATACCCTTAAAAAAATCCTCCAAAGAAGGTCTTACAATTAATCACATAGAAACTAATATGAACAACAATATACAAAACATTCTATCTTACTGCTTCTACATAATTAAAAGGGACTTCAAGGCAAATATATTTATAGATACTCTTGCAAAAATGTACCTTCCCAGTCAACCCCATTTTAGCACTGCCTCTGTCGCTGATCACATGGATATTCTTATTTTCTCCTGCTCCCAGTGGTCGAATTGTGTGCTCTGCAGCTGCTTAATGGCAGCAACAGTCATTTGTCTTCTCCTGACATTACCGTTCAGAAGTTAACACTTTGAATGGGGATGCCAGGCAATACCATATGGCTGCTGCAGCCAATCAACGGCTGCAGAGTGAACAAGCCAGTCACTGAGAGCTGTTAGTAAACAAAAGACTCAGCAAGGACAGCACCAATGTCAGTGCTGGATTGGAGGTGGGTAGGAAGGTATGTACTATACATTTTCAATCTCTTTTGGCAGCAGCAATTGCTATTGAAATATTGGCTTTCTATAAGCTTAATGAGCGGCCAGATGCTTCTGATCAAATTTGTTTGAATAATTTATCATTCATAACTGTAGCCACCTTAACAAAAGAAAGCATTTTTACAGTTTGATGGTCTAAAGCATTAAAGTATGTGTTAAACAATGCCAAGGACAAAAGACATCAGCAATGATCTTAGAGAAGCAAATGCTGTTGTCAAGTAATCTTGGAAGGTTATAAAGCTATTTTAAAATAATTGTGAACTTCATTATTCTGCAGTGAGCTAGATTATTCACAAGTGAAAAACATTTAAGACATTTTACAGTCTTCCCAGGAGTAGACATCACAGCAATTTAACCCTGATGTCAGACTGTACAATGCTCAGAGAAATTGCAAAAAACCTAAGGGCTACAGCCCAGACTCAAACAATTAGAAAAAGACTGAACAAGTATGGCTTGTTAGGAAGGGTTACTATGAGAAAGCCTCTTCTTTTTGAGAAAGGGGGAGGACCCGGAAACGTCGCAGCAGAGCTACTTGCACACACCCCAGACCAGCCGATATCTCAGCACTGTCTACAACGCCGGACAATCTGTCCAGAGAACCGGACTTATCGCTGAGGAATTATATACTTCAGGCCTGAAACCTGAAGACTGGAACATCATATGAATACCATTGGACTACTCCACAGTCGGAGAATCTAAAGGAACCGCAAGTGTTACTTTATTTACTTTCTTGTTATCTGGTTATACATACCATTACGTTACCCTTACCAGCGTTATTTTGGCCGGATCACCTGTGCAGATTGCCGGACATAGCAGTGAGAACTGCAAGAGAAAGCACTTTAGGCTGAAATCCTAATGTTTATCTATTACTCCTGGATAGGAGAAATTTAAACCGCTTGTGTTATCTAAAGAAGTCTATCTATAAGTATTTATGTTTTGCTACTTTGCATCACATGTTGTTTTAAAAGTTTGTTACTATTATAAGAGAAACCGTTTTTGGATAAAAAGTGTCCTAGGTTTACTTGGAGTATACCTTTATATAGTTATTAGATGTGGGCTTATGAGGAAAGTGCCCATTTATATACTCATTAACACGCGGTATATATAAATAAACATACAAAAATAGAGGTCATCTTTAAATAATTGATGGGCCCCAAGAGTCAGCTCTACATATAGTTGGGAAAATAAGTATTTGATACACTGACGATTTTGCAACTTTTCCCACGTACAAAGAATAGAGAGGTCTATAATTTTTATTGTAGGTACACTTCAATTGTGAGAGACAGAATCTGAAAAAAATCCCAGAATTCAGAAAATCCTATTGTATGATTTTTAAATAATTAATTTGCATTTTATTGCATGAAATAAGTATTTAATACAATAGAAAAACAGAACTTTGTTCTTTGCCATGGTAAGTGACTCCACATAGATCACTACTGATGCCCACGCAATTCATCACTGCTTCCTCAGTAGGTTAAACGTGAACTGGAGTGTCAGAAGTGTTATTTTTGGAGTCATTTACCATGGGTAAGAAGGAATTACTATATATCCTGGTTTGAGATTTTTTTGTTATCTCCCTTCCTATGTGGTCTACTAGGTATTTTGAATATGTATGCTATGAAATATGTCCGAAATGGGACCAAAGTGGGCATAAGGGGGCCAGGAGGAAGGCTTTTCTGTGAGTACCTATCTTTAGATTCCACAACTCATTCACCATGCTCACTAATGCTATCTACCTTGCAGCCATCTCCCTTCTACTCTACCACCCAGTCTCACCTCCTGACAATTCCATCCATATCAGCACCTCGATCCTCCCCTCACCCATGTATACATTCCACACACTGTTCTCCCTTTTTAACCACCCAAAATTGCCTGCTTGCATAGTGCTGCACAAACGTCGCTCATACTCATCACTTAACCATCTGCTGTCACTTTTCATTCTCCTGCTTCTCGCTGCAGGTGACATCTCTCCTAACCCCGGCCCTCCTTCCTTTACTGCTCATCCCACTTCCTCCTCCTTCCATAGAAACCCTGCTAACCTGCTCGCTATTCGCTGTACGTCTTTCCCTCCCCCTTTTTAAATGTCCCGGGGAAATCCCCATCTTTTGGGGCAAAAAACTCACTGGTTCTACCTGTTTCTCCCAACCCCCCAAACCTGCTGGCCCCACAAAAATTCCACACTCAACACCCTTCCCTTGCCGCCTCCCCTATGGGGCCTACACTTCACCCACACCCCCAGACCCAAACGGGCCGGTGGAGGAGTGGGCATACTTCCCCTTCCACACGCACTTACCAGCATTCCTCCCCACCCTCCCCATTTTTCCCCTCTTTTGAACCCAAACCCCATTAGACCTTTCGGCCCATTTTCCATCAATCGCAGTTGTGTCAACCCCCGCCACCCCGCCAATTTTGGAAAATTTTCGCGCCGGGGCCCCCCTTTTTCCTCCTTTAAATCCCATCTTACAGGGGTGATTTCAACATCTCCTTTTATGCCCCCATGTTCCTTCTGCCTCCCCTTCTTTCACTCCCCTTTCTTTGGCCTCTTGCATTTTACGATCTCCCACCCACAAGGATGGAACTCTCTTGATCTGGTTTTTCTGTCGTCTTCATCTTTTTTAACCTAAAAATTTCCCCTTAAACCTCTCTGATCAAAACCTATCTTTTTTTCTATCAATTCTCACCTTCCTGGCACACCTCCCTTCACCCTCAAAAATTCCCTCCAAACACCCAGGAACTCTAGATCCCATACAGCCTCATCCCCCCAATCCCCCTCCCCCCTTTCCCCTGCCTGGCTGTCAAACTTTACAACGAAACTCCACAACCACCCGGACAATTTTGGGCACCACTACACACCAACCCCCTATCAGACGCCGGCACCTTGGCAACATCAGACCGGTTCCTCAACGATGCCCAGTGTGCTGAGCCTTTGGAAAGCAAGCTACCGCGATTTCTCCCTAAAAAATTCATGCCGGGGACTTATCACACTCCCTTTCA
The DNA here is from genome assembly GCA_025379985.1 of Phyllomedusa bahiana. Lineage (NCBI taxonomy): Eukaryota > Metazoa > Chordata > Amphibia > Anura > Hylidae > Phyllomedusa > Phyllomedusa bahiana. The sequence goes on along the minus strand of JAODAL010058924.1, from coordinate 15,379 downwards.
CAGCGAAAAAACAAAAATATTTCACCTCTTCATCTCAACTTACACAACAACCCAAAACGCCGTTTTGACACATCCACCCCCCTTTCAGGCCTAAACTCAGGCCCGGTCTTCCCTCTGTGTGGGGGACCTGGCCACCCACTTCAAAACAAAATTTTTAAAATACCGGAAAAAACACTCATCCAAACCCCAACAAAAACCAAAACCTGTCCTCTCCGCCATTCTGTGTTTTTCCCCACTCTTGACCCAAGAAAAGAAGAGTTCCAGGCTTCTCCTTCTGCCCCGCCCCCACCACCTGCTCAAAGCGACCCCATTCCCCCCACCTTCCCCTCATTTCCCAGCACCCTCTCACCTACTGCAACTGAACCTCTCTCTCCACTGGGACTTCCCAACCTCCTTTAACAGCTCTATAACTCCCCTACTAAAAAACCCCTCCCGGGACCCACCGTGCTCCAACCCCGCCCAGCTCAAACCCTTTCCCTTTTATTCAAAGCCCGGAACGCCTGGTCAACTCCCTTTTTCCCTATCTCTCTGCTAATTTTTTGGACCTCTAAAATCGGTTTCCCTTCTTTACACCCACAGAAATGTCTGTTAAAGTCTCTAAAAATTACCCACTGCTAAATCCGGGGCAAAAACTCTTGTTTTTCTTCTGGATCCCTGCGCATTGACCTTTGACCCCATCTCTCCTCGCATGCCCACATTGGCACCAGGACACTGCCTCCCGGGTTCTTTTCCCACCTTTTTGACCTCTTCTTCATGTCTCTTTTGCGGGGACTACTTCCTCCCCCCTTCCCTTTTTGCGTGGGAGTCCCCGGGGTCATTCTTGGTCCACCTCTTTCTCAACTATACAGCCCCCATTGGCCAAAAACCATCAAAAATTTGGCTTCCAGACCACCCCAAAAGGAGACACCAATTATACACCTTTCCCGAGACCTCACTCCCCCGTACAAAACACCAGGACTGTCTGTCCGGTTTTTGACACATGCCCCTCCTATCTCCAACTAAACCTCACCAAAACCGAATTCTTGTTTTTTTTCCCCCCTTGCTAACCCCAAACCCCCATCGATTTTTCTCGTCAGTGTTGGATCACCCTAACACCCAGCAGCAGGCCCGATGTCTTGGGGTTATTTAGACTCGATCGACCCTTTCCCCCTTTTTAAACCCAAACCCTTTCCCGCTCGTCACTTTACCCCAAGAACATCTCCAGAATCCTCCTTTCTCACTGTGGGAAAAAACTCAAATCTCATTGTTGTCTTTTTTCTTTTCGTCTTGATACTGTAACCCTTGCTTATTTTCTCCCTCCGTAAACTCTCCCCTCTAATCAAAACCTGAATGCAGCAGCCAGGCTTTTTCCCCTTTCTCCACCCTAACTGATGCCCTCCCTGTGCAGTCACGCACTGGTTTCCCTCCAGTACAGAATACAGTTTAAAAAATCACTTCCCCAAAGCTCTCCACAGTGCTGCACCCCCCCAAAAATCTTCCCCCTCCTCGTTCCACCCTGCCGCCTTCTCCAGCTACGGGCATCAAATACGACTACAACATCCCCAACCCCCCATGCCCGTCTTCAAGATTTTGACGTGCTGCCCCCATTCCTGGAACATCCACCCGTACCATCAGGCACAATCCCACCTTCGCAGTTTTTTTAAAATGTCCTAAAACTCATCCAGGCAGGCCAAACCCAAAAACCCTAATTGTTAACCCCACCTTCTATCACACACAAAATTTCACTCCCCACACAGGGCACCACAGGCACTTATCTGTAATAGGTACAGTCATGTGGCAGGGTTCCCCAAATTTTTTTGTAAAAATCCCCATATTTATAAAACATGGTGGGCCTTGTAAATTTACACTTCTCCCCCTTTGTTTCCCCCCGGCACCCTCTTAGATTGTAACTCTTGTGAGCAGGGCCCCACACCTTTGTCTCACCGTAAGTAGCTTTCAAAGTGTAAATTCTGCTTTTTCTTAATTATACCCCTTTCTGTTAAGGGTGGAAATAGTTGGCGCTTACAAAAAAATTATTATTTATTTTTTATTATTAATATTATATTAATTATTATTTTATTATTAACTTTTAGACTGGGAAAAGGAAGAGCTCAAAATTTATTTAATGCACACCTCCCCATATTTCTACACTATGTGTTTAAATTTTTTCCATTTTTTTTGCTTTATTTTATTTTTTTAGTATTGTTTATATTTTACCCTTAATAAAAACATTGATATTAGTTAGGTATTTATCATCTTTTTTTCCCTTTTTGTGTGGATTATCCCCTATACTCGCCCCTAGCTTTTGCCCCTTTTTGTTTTTTTGCCTTTTTTAAGGATGATATGCAGTTTATAAAACAACCCAGGTTTTCCACGCTCAGGGGAGGCCCTCTTAAAAAAGCCCTACGGGCCCTGCAGAGCTTGTATCCCCCACCCCCACCAAAAAAAAAAAAAAATTAAAAAAAAAAATACCAAAGAAACAAATAAAAATCACCACTAGGGCACCCTTTCATGACAAGACTAAAAATGATGGAAAGTAAACAAAAAAACCCCGACATGCAGGGACCAGGAATGTCCTATCTGATCAGTTGTTCTCTGAATCATTCTTTTTTCCTTTTCCTCTCCTTCCGTCCAGACCATCATGATGACTTGTCCCGGCCGCAACTCGTCCCTGCAGAATGTAACGCACAAACATCTTAGGCCGTGTTCACACGGCTTATTCACGGCAGATTTGTGAGCCGGATTGCGCTCGCAAATCCGACGTGAATAAGGGGCGGGATGGGGCGGGGCCGGAGCGCTCCCCGGCCCCATAGACTGTCATTATCTCCCGGCGCGTACGCGCCGTAATTAATGTGCATGTCCACTTTCTCCCCCCGCGGCGGATTCGCCAAGCGGGGAGGATCGACGGAACCCAACTGTTCTCTATAGAGCAGTGGATTACCGAAAATTACCCCCGAAAGATTGGCGTCGTACTGCAGCGCAAACCCGGGGCGGGAGTACGGCGCCAATCCGCGGACAAAGAAGCCGTGCGAACGAGGCCTTAGAATCCTCACTTTATCAGCACTTCGCCACCTATTCCCACCTCTGTGGGTAGTAATTAGGTAGTAATGTTGTCCACCATTAAGTAGGGAGGTTTACAGGCCCACTGTAGGTAGATATGCGTCCCCCTGTAGGTAGGTTTATAGCCCCCCCTGTAGATTGTAGGCCTCCCCTGTAATATCTCCCCCATATATTGTAGGCCCCCCCTGTATTATTTCCTTCATAGAAAGGGGCCCGTAATTAAAACCTGTACGGCCATAATTATCAGGTAGAGCCAGTAATTATCAGGTAGGGCCAGTAATTATCAGGTAGGACCAGTAATTATCCAGGAAGGGCCAGTAATTAACCAGGCAGGGCAAGTAATTAGCCAGGTAGGGCCAGTAACTAACCAGGCAGGGCGAGTAATTAGCCAGGTAGGGACAGTAATTAACCAGGCAGGGCAAGTAATTAGCCAAGTAGGGCCAGTAGTTAGGCAGGTAGGCAGGAGCGTTGCTAGGGTCCTAAAACATCCATTTTGCTAGGGTCCTAAAACATCCATTTTGCTCGGAAGGGCTGGGTTCATACAGCATTTGTTTACGCCACGTTGGAACTGCAGCATGTATTTTTAAAGAGAAAAAACAACTTATGCTCTTATCACTAATTCCACATAGATCCTGTCCATCACCTCAGCAGTCACTGTGTAATGAGGGTCATACTGACAATTTTTTTCAAAAGCACCAATCTATGTATGATAACATAATACCTTACAAATCACATCATAGGGTATGTTCACCCGGCAGCTTGCATTGGTGTGAACATACGCTTTTCTGATGCATCTCTGGGTCCATCAGAACGGACCCGGAGATGGATCTAACAATTATCAGTGACTTTATCACTACCGGCAATAACAGACAAGCAGCGGCGTTCACATGAGAAATCGCGTTTTGGGTCCGTTTCGGATGTGATCCAAGAAATGACAGCAATTCTTGGAATCGCATCCGAACCAAATATACCATACATATGATTTTACTAAAGAAAACTCTACAATACCAAGGCCAATAATATTACTACTTAGGGATCAAATAATACCAAAAGGGACCTGAGCAAATGACACACCACATTGTGACTAGCAGGTTTTCGCTTTTTGGCCCGGGTCGCCATGATGCTCTCTCCAGCACCTGTAACTTCCCTCCTCCGGGGGTTGGGGGGTGGCTAGATGTATTTTCCCAAACCTAATGGGTTATATTGAAAAGTTGGTGAACCCACCCCCAAGAAACCCTTGTTTCTTATAGGCTGCCCTTTAAAAGTGGGGTTAAGAACCCGCTCCAGTGGGTTAGGTATGTAGTGAATTTTAGGCAGGTTTGAGTCCTTAGTCAGTAGCTTTTATAATTACCCTTGGGGGTTGGTTATGGGCCCCAGTGGTAGACTTTAAAATTTTCCCCCCTGTATGTGTTTATAAGCCCCCAATAGGGGGGAGGTTTGTATTAAGAAAGTATATAGCCCCACCTCTCAAATAAAAAGGTAGGTATAAAGCCAACCCATAAGTGGGTTATATATGGGCCCCCCCAGTAGGGTTTAGGTATATGGGGCCCCCCCTGAAAGTAAGTAGGTAAATGGGTCCCCTAATGGTTTATAGGTTGTTAGTACTGGGTTCTATAAAAGGGTTGATGGGCTATGGGTTCCCCAGTAGGTTGTATGTCTTTTGGGCCACTCATGATAGGTAGGTCAAGCCCCTCCAGAAAGCCAAATTTTTTATTACTGCAAATTTAAAATCAAAAAATTTGATTAATTGGGGTAACAAAAGCTAAGAGGGGACAAATACTTCAAATTTCCCCTTTAAGGACTAAGAGGGACATTTTGGAAACTGTGTAGGCTAAAACTTTCTTTTGGGGGGGGGGGGGGTAGCAACCAATCAGAGCTCAGCTTTTATTTTTTGGCACATTGAAACGAAAGGGGGGGTTGTTTTGGTGTTATGGGCTCTTTTGGTTACTGGGGTTTCTTTTTGGCATGGGCTCTGATTAGGGCCATGAGTCTGACTGGGTTTTATGGGCTCTGTTGGTCATTGGGTTTGTGGTCGCTAGGGCTTTGGTTTTGGGCACTATGGGCTGGGTCGCCCTAGGCCTGGTTGGTGCTTGAGTGACCCCAAACTTAAAGCAGTTTTCTGATAAGGCCCAAAGACAAAGCCACACAATTTTTGGAGTTTGGATTTTTTTTTTCCTCTAAGGTTTTTTCCCCGGGGGGGAAATAAGGGATTTAGTTTTTAATTAGACTGGCTTTTAACAAATGCACCGTTTCCAATTGTGTAACTTTTTTTTTTATTCGTAAAACAAACAATAAGGGGCTGTTTGAGACTTTAATTTTTTTTATTATTTTTTTATAGTTTTAAAACTTTTTCTTTTAATTTACACATCAAGCGCCCTAGGGTTGGGGGAGCACAAGAGGGGCCCACTTTTGGCATTTCCCACTTTTTTTATTAACACATGCTGCCCAGTTTTGCGTAAGTTTCACCCTTGTGGCCGCCATACATAAGTTTTTTAACTTTGTACCCCATTTTTTACTTCAAAAAATCAAAATATAAAATTAAAGCGGGAAGGGTTACAAAATAATTTAAACTTATTCTAATTTTCACTGCCCCACCGAGCTAAACAATTTTGCAGACTTTTCCCTGGGGTAAACACTGCCCCAAATTTGCTGACAACCCACAGCTAAAACCTGAAAACCCTTTTGGGTAAGAAATATAATTTGACCCTCAAAACTGATCAAAAATTTGTAAAAACGGGAATGTTAGCTTGTGGGTAAGCAACAGACTGACAACAACGCAGTTTGTTCTATTGGCCCCCAAAATTGTACAAAACAGTTAGGAAAAATACCCCCCACAGCCCCCCCGGAAAATCCTAACGCCCCCGGCAGCTCTGAAATTTTTCCCCCAAGCCAAAGGGGAGGGTGAGGGAGGGGGAAGTCCGGGGGTAGACCCGACCCTTTCCCCTCCCCCTTTCAAACGGCACTACGGGCCAAAAGCTGCAGCCGGCTTTGAGTTACACACTGTTTTCCCCCTCCGCCCCTCCCGTTTCCTGGGGCAGAGCACGAACCCCAGGGAGCCCAGACCTTTTGAAAAAACAGTAGTTCCCGGGATCGTTAAAAAATTGACCCAAAACCAATGGGGCCGCTCCCTTCACTGATTTGGGGGCCGGCCCGGCTAGGGGATGGAACATTGGGGGCAGCAGCCTTTTTAAAGGGGGAAACGGGCCCGGAATAAACCCCCGCTGGATCCCCCTTGCTTTTTGGGGCCAGTAGAAAGGGGTTAGGGGCCAAAAAAAGCAAGAAAGGGCCACAAATTGGGGGCCCATTGGGGGCCATTTAGTTAGGCGGGTTGGGCCAAATTTTGGCAGGTAGGGCCCAGAAAAATAGACAGTAGGGCCAGTAATTATGGGGGTTTGGAACAAATTAAGGTGGGGCCCAAAAGTAAAAAGCCCAGGCGGGGCCCAGAAAATTAGGCAGGTAAGGGGCCCAAATAAAGGCATTTAGGGCCAAGAAAAATTAACGGAAAGGGCCAGAAAATTAGGGGGGAATGGGGCCATAAATTTTGGGGCAGGTGGGGGGCCCACATTAGGCAGGTAAAAACCACAAAGTGGGCGGGAAAGGGCCCCCAAAATTGGGGGCAGGAAAGACCAGTAATTAAGTTTAAAATAAAAAAAAAAGTAAAAAATAAAAAATTACTTCCCTTTTTTTGGGTTCCTATTTGTCCTTCCTCTTCTCCTGCCCCTTGGCGGCCCACCCCACGGGCCGCGGAGCAGGCAGTGCGATGACGTCATTACATTGCGCTGCCTGCGCCACGGCCTCCAGGGGGCCGAACTGCAGGGATCAGAAGATCCCGGCTATTCTGCCTCGGCTGCTGCCTGTGAAGTGCTGTGCAGGCGGCCGTGATGGCTGTGTGGCGAGGGGGGGACCCGTGCCGGTACTCGACCCGTGCCGGGCGGAAACCCAGTCGACGCTCTGAGCTGGCACTGTGGCGCGGACCCTAGCTGCCCATTGGGCAGAGCCTGGCTGCCGCTCCACCGGGCAAGATAGGCGGCTGCCCGGAAGGGCTCCCGCCTACCTTGCCCAATGGAAGAGACGGCCCTGCTCAGGGGCCACCGGGGGTTTCCTCTATTCCCTTGTGAGCAAGTCAAAGCCTGGCTACAGTCCATTTGTTTTGTACTTTTTGCATGTGAGATTCTTGGGGTCAAACTCTTGAAGCTTTTTGCACACTGCTTTGTAGCCTGTTTTTTCATCTTTGAAGTCTGTTTTTTTATGATGCTGTTTCCAGATACCATTTTTTGTAAGCTACAGTGTCTCCACTCCAGCCTATCTACAGTGTCTATGCTCCAACCCAGATCCAGTATATATACTTCAACCAAGCTCTAATGCCTACATTTCTGTCCTGCTTCACTTACTTCTTTCCTTCCTTACTTACTTGTCAATGTTCCTGATGTCTATCTTGTTCTGTTTTTTTAAGTCTGGTGTCTTTCCTGTCATTCTGCAGATCATGACCTGGGGATGACTCCCTGGCCAGCATGATACATACTCCTGCCCTCTGCCTTGCTGAATTGCTATATTGGCTTCTCTTCTGTGTCACCTGTATCAATAAATTATTATTGAGAGTTGTCACACGGCCATTGTTACACTCATATACATTGTATTATGTGATGGCAATCCCTGCTAATTTACCTTTTATGTACCTTTTATATTTTGAATTTTTTTTAATGTAAGGAAACCTAGTTTTACAAAACATAGTTAATTAAAAGATGGTACCAGATATTATAGAATGCTTTTGAAAATGTGAGGTGTTTTTCCTACTAGTAAAACTCTTTTTCCTATTCCTATTCAGTTAAGTTCTTGCACATCATAAGATCATATACTCTGTCATGTATAGAGGTGATGGAAGTACTTCTTAGTGTTGTGATTAATCACCTTTGGGGAGGATGGGAATTGTGAGAGAAGTGTGAGCCCTTGAGGCACTAAATAATTTGAACTGTATATTGTTACTCATTGCCTGTCGGGTCACAGGGTTGCAAGTTATATATTGTAAGAAAGAAATGAACATAGACAAGTAATGGCAGTAGCAGGATGTGGATAGAATCGTGTGAAAGTGTTTTGTTATTGTTTTGAGTAGGAATGTCTCCCATTATATTAGTTTGGGAGATGTAGGAATTGTGCTTAGAATGTTCACAGATTTATATGTCTTTCCAGCGTCTCAATAAAGGTGTTGAGCTTTTTTTTTTCTTTTGAGTAAAGCTTGCTACATTATCAGTAGGGATGAGCAAATCGACTCTAACAAAGTGGAATTCATTTAGAATTTCAGGAAAAATTTGATTCTGGCCTAAGGCGAAGTTCATGGTGATTCGCAGTAACAAAGCTAAAATGGCCGTGCGCAAATGGCGTGACATGGGGCAGAGAACTATGGGAGGAAGAAAGGAACACCCTAACAGACATTAGCAGTCATGCAGCCAATCAGCAGCCAGCCAGCTTCTATGACATCACAACCCTATAAATACGACAGCCATGTTAAATTCTGCCACTTACTTTGTCTCCCGTCGACAAGCATCTGGCGTTAGCAGCACTACATTGCACTCTGTGCAAAATACTTCCATTTTTTCAGCTACTGAGGTGAAAGACCTTCACAAGTGTGTGTCATATATGCACCTGTTCGTGGACCAGCGTTTTTTATTTTGGAATATTTCAATCTGTTCCCCAAGAGTCAATTTATCCTCTGTTTGTGGGGTAATTTGAGTCAAATATAGGGTGTGTGTGTTTCTGCCCCATACACGCCTGAAATCCATCACATTCATTCTGTAGCGTATTTTGTTTCATACCCAGGAGTTAATTTATCCTCTGTTTATGGGGTAATTTGAATCAAATACAGGGTGTGTATTTCTGCCCCATACACACCTGAAATCCATCATGTTCATTCTGTAGGGTATTATATTTTATACCAAAGAGTTAATTTATCCTCTGTTTGTAGGGCAATTTGTCAAATACAGGGTGTGTACTTATTGTATACAGATATCTTCATTAAACAGAGTCTGTTGTATTGTAAAATTTTGATCAAATAGTATGTCAGACAGAGAGGTGGCAGGCCCTTCATATGCGAGTGGCAGTGGCACAAATGTTACTGGAGAAGGGACAGGTTGCAGCACAGTGAGGGGATATCACAGCAGGGGTGACTCAGCGAGGCCAGAGTTAGCGGTTTCATCTAGAGGCTGTGTGTTGACCACCAAGCCAACGGTTCTTGATTGGTTTACTAGGTCATCCACTTCCTCCCAGATGACATCTGACAACCCCAGTCAAGAGACAAAACCCTTAGTTGGCATGGCCCGGGAGCAAGTCAGGGGCCATCACCTGTCCTCAACCCGCCTCTGTCCCATTCAGTTCCCTCAGCAAGAGAACTACTATGTGCAGGGCCGTTCCTAGGGGCGGACGAGGCGTGCGATCGCCCGGGGCGCCGCCGCTCCGCTCACCCACGGGGGGGGCGCAGCGACCCCCGCCCCCCCCCCGGGAATCGCCCCGACTCTGCCGCTGTCTTTAACAGTCGCGCGATCAGCAGCTGATAGTGAGGGAGGAGGCCCATGGATCGTTCCCGTCCGACTCCTCCGTGTGTCAGCGTCGCAGGGGGCGACGGCTTTCACCGCGCCCCCCCGCAAATCAAACTCCTGGGGGGGGGGCGGCAGCCCCTGCCCCGAGGAGACCCCGGGAGCTGGTGCAGATAAACACGTGGGGGACATCACCCCCCTTACACCGCCAGCATCCCGGGCCGGACGCGGGGACCCAGGTGAGTACTTTTTGTTATTTTATTTAGTTACATGGGGGGATCATGGGTCAAGAGGGCATCACTGGGTACAAGGGGGCATCACTGGGTACAGGGGGGGGTCAGGCGCGACAGGGGGCATCACTGGCTACAAGGGGGGCCATCACTGTCTACAGTGGGCATCACGGCTACAAGGGGGGAGGCACTGGCACTTCCGTGGCACTCACTGGCTACGAGGGGCATCACGGCTACCAAGGGGGCCATCACTGGCTACAAGGGGGGCATCACTGGCTAAAGGGGGGCGATCACTGGCTACAAGGGGGACGGATCACTGGCTGCAGGTGAGCATCTACTGGTTACAAGGGGAGCATCACTGGCTACAGGGGGCATCACTGGCTACAAGGGGGCATCACTGGCTACAGGGGGCATCACTGGCTACAAGGGGGGCATCACTGGCTACAGGGGGCATCACTGGCTACAAGGGGGGCATCACTGGCTACAAGGAGGGCATCACTGGCTACAGGGGGCATCACTGGCTACAAGTGGGGCATCACTGGCTACAAGGGGGGCATCACTGGCTATAGGGGCATCACTGGCTGCAGGGGGCATCTACTGGCTACAAGGGGGCATCACTGGCTACAGGGGCATCACTGGCTACAAGGGGGCATCACTGGCTACAGGGGGCATCACTGGCTACAAGGGGGGCATCAATGGCTACAGGGGGCATCACTGGCTACAGGGGGCATCACTGGCTACAGGGGGCATAACTGGCTACCCGGGGCATCACTGGCTACAAGGGGCATCACTGGCTACAAGGGGCATCACTGGCTACAGGGGGCATCACTGGCTACAGGGGGGCATCACTCGCTACAGAGGGCATCACTGTCTACAAGGGGGGCATCATTGTCTACAGGGGGCATCACTGTCTACAAGGGGGCATCACTGGCTACAGGGGCATCACTGGCTACAAGAGGGCATCACTGGCTACAGGGGGGCATCACTGGCTACAAGGGGGCATCACTGGCTACAGTGGGCATCACTGGCTACAGGGGGGCACCACTGGTTACAAGGGGGCATCACTGGCTACAGAGGGCATCACTGGCTACAGGGGGCATCTACTGGCTATGGGGGGCATCAGTGGCTACAAGGGAGGCATCACTGGCTACAAGGGGGCATCACTGGCTACAGGGGGGGCATCACTGGCTACAAGGGGGGATCACTGGCTACAAGGGAGGCATCACTGTCTACAAGGGGAGGCATCACTGGCTACAGGGGACATCATTGGCTACAGGGGGCATCACTGGCTACAAGGGGGTATCACTGGCTACAGGGGCATCACTGGCTACAAGGGGGCATCACTGGCTAGGAGGGGGCATCATCGGCTACAGGGGGCATCACTGGCTACAAGGGGGGGCATCACTGGCTGCAGGGGCATCTACTGGCTACAAGGGGTCATCACTGGCTACAGGGGCATCACTGGCTACAAGGGGGCATCACTGGCTACAGGGGGCATCTCCTGGCTACACGGGGGCATCACTGGCTACAAGGAGGGCATCACTGGATGCAGGGGGCATCACTGGCTACAAGGGGGCATCACTGGCTACAGGGGACATCACTGGCTACAAGGGGGGCATCACTGGCTACAGGGGCATCTCTCGCTACAGAGGGCATCACTGGCTACAAGGGGGGCATCATTGGCTACAGGGGGCATCACTGGCTACAAGGGGCATCACTGGCTACAGGGGGCTTCACTGGCTACAAGGGGAGCTTCACTGGCTACAGGGGGGCTCACTGATACAAGGGGGCATCACTGGCTACAGAGGGCATCACTGGCTACAGGTGGGCATCACTGGTTACAAGGGGGCATCAATGGTTACAAGGGGGCATCACTGGCTACAGAGGGCATCACTGGCTACAGGGGGCATCACTGGCTACAGGGGGGCATCTACTGGCTAAGAGGGGCATCAGTGGCTATAAGGGGGCATCAGTGGCTACAAGGGGGGCATCAGTGGCTACAGGGGGCATCACTGGCTACAGCGGGCCTGTACGGGCTACCGGGGGGAATTACTGGCTACAAGGAGGCATCACTGGCTACAGAGGGCATCACTGGCTACAAGGGGGCATCACTGGCTACAGGGGGGCATCTACTAGCTGCAGGGGGGCATCACTGGCTACCGGGGGCATCTACTGGCTGCGGGGGCATCTACTGGCTGCAGGGGGCATCTACTGGCTACAGGGGGCATCTACTGGCTGCAGGGGGCATCTACTGGCTGCGGGGGGCATTCACTGGCTGCAGGGGGCATGTACTGGCTGCAGGGGGGAATTACTGGCTACAGGGGGGCTTCACTGGCTACAGGGGGCATCTTCTGGCTACGGGGGGCATGTACTTTCTCCAGGGGATCATCACTGGCTGCAGGGGCCATCACTGGCTGCAGGGGGCACGTACTGGCTACTGGGGGAATCACTGGCTACAGGGGGCATCACTGGCTACAGGGGGGCATGTACTGGCTACAGGAGGGGCATCAACTGGCTACAGGGGCTACTACGTGGCTACAGGGGGCATATTACATGGCTACCATATGAGGTGCAATAGATGGGGCATTTGTATGGAGATAGGAATCGGTAGAGAAGTGCTGATAAATTGAGGAGTCTTAAGATATTTGTTTTGTAAATTTTACAGTGAAGAGTCGGGAGTAGTCGTCATGGCATCTGGGACAGATGGAAAAGAAGAAGAAGAGAAAGAGAACAACTCTTCAGAAACGTCTCCTGTGAGTCACTAGATATAACTTTACTGTAATCATTTATATGTCTGCAGAGCCTGTGTACAGCTGGTATCCATCACTGTAAGGTCATTGTTTGCCGGTAGTATTGGTTGTAGTATAATGGTTTATACTCAGTAATGGTCAGTTTGTATTATTCGGTCACTTTATGGTGGTGATATGTGGTCATGGTGTGGTGGTATTATTCGGTCACTGTGTGTTGGTGATATGTGGTCTTGGGATTCTGGTTTTGTGTAGAGGTGTTATTTGGTAACTGTATGACTTATGTAGTAGTTTTATACGTAGCACATTGTGTTAAAGCTTTTTGTATATTTTGCTTTGGTTGATGGTGATGCACTGTGTTTCATTGTGGTGCATTATGTTACCGGTGGAGGGAGGGGGGGCGAAATTTCTTCACCTCGCCCTGAGTGAAATTTAGCCTAGGAACTGCCCTGACTTTGTGGTCTGGGCACTGTGCCACTATAAAGCGAGGAAGAACTATTTGAGGACAGTGAGCAGCTACTTGGCAGCAAAGAGGTGGGGTAGACATTTGCTGTTTCTTGCAGTGGGCGGGCAAGTAATGTGGAGAGTGGCATGGGAGGATATGTTGGGAGCAGTCAGGCTCTGGACACAGAGATAATTGAGGAGGAGAGCAGTGACGGGCAAACTCTAATCGCTGATGATGTAGCCGATTGCACTTGGGAGCCAGGTGAAGTAAGGGCTTCATCATCATCGTCGGGAGAAGAGGGTGGCAGCTTGCGCAGCAGGTAGAGATGCCGCCAGAAAGTCGGTAGTGTGGCCAGGTGTCAGCAGGGTGGCATTAGTGCAAGTTTGGGAGCCAAACAGCCACGGCGTAGACTTCCCGCTTCGCAGGTCCAAGAAAGTAGCGACGCAGGGGCTCACTGAGGCAGCAGCGGTAATAGTCAGTCAGTGCGGAGCATTGGTGTTAAAATCACCTACTCGGTGGTGTGGAAGTTTTTTTCCAAGACACAGGAGTAGCCGAACATGTGTATATGTAGAATCTGTGGGCAGAAAGTGAAGCGTGGCCAGGGACCTAATATTAGCACCATGACCCTGCATCAACATATGCAACATCACCACCCAGTGGCCTGGGAGAAACGTATCTCATATGTGGTGCACGGCAGCGCGGACGTCTGGAGCTGTAACTATGGTCAGGGCCAGTACATGTCCTTTACGGCCCGCTTGAGGAATGTTATTCCTGCCCAGACAGACCAGAGACTTGGACAGGAGATGCCACTTTCTCCTCCACGTTGTCAAACTGTTGATATTGCGCCAATGTCCGCCTCCTCCACCACCTCAGTCTCCACAAGTCACACAGGAGAGGAACTGCTCCGCGTCATGCAACACAAAATAGATTTGTGGCTTTCTTGGCGACAACTGAAAATCGGAACCATGGTCACAAACAATGGAAGGAACATGGTGTCCATGCTGAGCCGAGGACGGCTGAGCCATGTGCCATGTATGGCTCACGTGTTCAATCCAGTTGTCAAACGGTTCCTCAAGTCTTCCACCCATCTGCAAAACGTTCTACAAATGGCCATGAAACTGTGCATGCACTTCATCCATTCCTACAGAGCCAAGCACACCCTCCTTGAGCTCCAGTGGTAGAACGGCCTATATCAACATAGGCTGATATTCGACGTTTCCACTCGTTGGAATTCCAGCCTTCATATGTTGGATTGACTCTATGAACAGAGAAAGGCCATTAATGACTTCATAATGGTCCAAGCGGACAGGAGTACTCCCCTGTGTAATTTTGATGTCAGTCAGTGGCAGCTCATGCGTGACACCCGCTGTTTGCTCAGGTTATTTGTCAGTCACCAGTGCTTCATGTCCTGGAACATCTGCAAAATCTGTCTGGTCAGGGGACTGGAGACATGGTGACTACATCTCACGGCCACATAAGTCCGGTGGGGGCTGAACTGGAGGAGGAGGACATTGGAGCACAAGCAGTGTCTGGCAAAATGAGTATTTTTTCTACTAAGATGGAGATGAGGAAGATGAGGCAGATGACCCAGACACACCATGGCAGTATACAGTGGAGATGGAGGCAGGGAGTCCCTCAGAGTCGCTTGTACAGATGGCCCGCTGCATTCTGATTCGCCTGGCTAATGACAGCTGAATAGTCACCATCCGGCAGAGGGATGACTTCTGGCTCTCCACCCTTTTGGACCCTCGCTACTGGTCCAAAACGGAGCCTTTTTTTCACCTGCCGAGAGGGAGGACAAACTCATGTACTATAGAGAAATCATATGTAGTCAGTTGGCCGCTGCCTATCTGCGCCATCGTCCATCCTCTGGCAGGTCTGACCGGGGGGGTTCCTCAGCGCTCAAGTACCACTGCCATGGCTGTTGTGGGGGGTTGGCTGTTTAGGAGCAATACCACCTCTATCAGCAGCAACCTGAGTTTGGAATCGTTGATGAGCAGCTTCTTTCACCCAGATAGTGAGGAAGGAACTCTCCAGCAGCAGGAGTAGCAGGACCTGGAGCAGACCCTGAATCAGTAGGTGGTGGCCTACTTGGACAGCATTCTGCTACCCCACATAGACAATCCGCTGGACTACTGACCAGCCAAACTGGATGTGTGGCCTCAACTTGCTGAGTTTACACTGGAGAAGTTGTCCGGTCCAGTAGAGTGGGTGTTCAGTACGGCGGGGGCCATAATTACCCCATGGAAAACTCGCTTGTTCACCCGAAATGTGGAGAGGCTCACCTTTGTCAAGATGAATCAGGCGTGGATCGGCCACTATTCCACACACCCAAACCTGATATCAGATTAAACCCAAATGTAGGTTAAAAAAAAACAAAAAAAATGGAAA
>JAODAL010058923.1:0-21798 GCA_025379985.1 Phyllomedusa bahiana | reverse complement strand
CACCATCCGGGTTGCCCAGTGACTGCACCACGCTGGGGGCCATGACCCAACCCCACCGGGGGCCCCACTGCTACGCACCCACAGCTGCTGGAGGCCCATAGAGCCAAACACCCCCATCCGGGCCCCCCACTGGGACTACACCCACAGAGGGAGGGGCCATAGAGCCAACCCCCATCCGGGGCCCCCACATGTGATGACCACAGTTGGGGAGGGGCCTAGACCACCCCCACCCGGGGCCCCCACATGCTGACTCCCCCCCACAGCTGTGGGGGTCCATGAGCCAACACCCCCCTCCAGGGCCCCATCTGACTGCCCCCACAGTGCGGAGGTCCTGAGACAACACCCCACCCAGGGGCCCCACATGTGACTGCACCCCGGGAGGGCCACAGACCCAACCCACCACCCGGGGGCCCCCACAGCTGACTGCACCCAGCTGCGGAGGGTCCCGACCCAACCCCACCTTTCGGGGGCCCCAATGGCTGCACCCAATGCTGGAGGGTCCATAGGAAAAACACCACCATCAGGGGCCCCACATGCTGACGCCCCCACGGGGGGGCCATAGAGCAAACCCCCATCCGGGGGCCGCACATTGACGCCCCCACAGGGGGTCCAAAGAGCCAACATCACCCCCCGGGGCCGCACAGCTGACGCCCCCACAGTGCTGGGGGCCCAAGAGCCAACACCCACCCGGGGCCCACATGCGTTGCACCCAAAAACTGCGGGGGGGCCATGAGACAAAATCCCTTCCAGGGGCCCCCCACAGGCTGTCTGCCCCCAAGCTGCGGAGGATCATGACCAAACACCCCCACCCTGAGCCCCACATCTACTGCCCCCACAGTGCTGGGGGGGCCATAGACCCAAACCACCCAGGGGCCCACAGTGATGACCCACACTGTGGGGGCCCATAACCCAACACCACCACCCAGGGGCCCACATGTGACTGCCCCCACAGCTGCTGGGGGGGCCCATGGGCCCCAACACCACCACCCGGGGGCCCCAATTGACGCACCCCAGCGCTGGAAGGCCCAAGAACCAACCCCACCATCCGGGGGCCCCCCACATGCGACTGCCCCCACAGTGCTAAAGGGCCAAAGCAAACACCCATTCAGGGGCCCAAAACATGCTGACTGCACCCCCAGCATGGAGGACCCCATAGACCCCAACCCCACCATCCAGGGGAATTAGGGGGCCAGGAATACACTTGGAAGTGTTGGTCATGCTCTTCCAACCAGATGACAACACTGTGACTTCAGGGAAAACATAAAAAAAATATTGTAAGAAAAAACATTTTTTTTTCGGCCAAGTAAAATCAATGAAGAAGAGCAAGACCAGCAATAACTTGCATCGACACAACAGAAAAGATTAAGGCCCAAACTGTAGTTAGGGTTGCTAAAAACCAATCTGTAAAAATTTCTCAAAATTTTGGGGGTTTAAACAAAAGAACACAGGTGTTTTTAAATAACTATTTTTCTATTTTACCATAACAAATTTTAAACCTATCAGTTCTCGCCCTAAAAGCACTAAAAATTAACTTTTTTTATGTACAACACTTTAAACCCATAACACACTTTTAAAAATGATTTTAACTCTCAATTTGTCTCATAAATTTGTCCCTTTCTAATTTTGAAGGAAAAACCCTTTTTTTTTCATTTTCTGGTGGAACACCCCCTATTATTAGCAGGGAAAACCCAAAAAATACATGATTTGCAAAATGCAAAAAAAGGGATCCAAAAACATTTTACTTTGGGCCTATCCCCCAAATTTTTGGGGAAAGAAGCATAAAGGGTTTTTCCTTTTGAAACCCCCTGCAGCGGGGAAAACGTAAAAAAGAGGTAAAAATCACAAAATTAAAAAAAGTCGATGACCTCCCCCAAAATGTTTCACACTAAATGGCTTCATCGGGGGTAGAGGGTTGGGCCCCTGTGGTCTGTTCTTTTCCCTTTTTTAGGCTTAGGTACCACCCTATTAGGTGCCCCAATTTGGCCCCGAGTTCACATACCCATTCCCCCTTTTAAAAACCCCCTTTTCTCCTCCTGATACAAAACATTTGCTGCCTCTGGGTTTTTAACCCAAAATTCCCCAGGCAATTTCGCCATTCCAAGCGGGCTTCCCCCCTTTCTTCCATGCCCCCCGCGCACGACCCAAGGGCATTTAGTCCCCAAACACATTCAAAGAACTTTCCCCAGAAAAAGGTCATCGAAACGACCAACAGCAATGCTCAGTCCCCTTTACGAAACAGTCCCCAAAAGCTCAAAGGGGGGCAATTAAAAACAGTTGCTGTGCGACAAAAAGCTAATAATCAGCCAAACACCCAGCAGCGGTCACTGCCTTTCCAGAAGGAGATACATTGTGCAGCAATAAATGGATTTTTTGTATCACTGTAACGAGTCTGCAGATACTATACAGGGATATCCTGTCTACAGTAATTATCGTGGTCAGAAGACGACTGTCATCCCCACAGTTACTAATCTGAGTGCAGGGGATCGTGCACTGATATGTGCCCAGTACCTGTGTCTGCAGGCGGCCGGTCATTACACTGTGATACCTGACCCCGCATGATCTCTGGATGCAGAGAATGAAGCTCCTGGGAATAGGAAGGAGCCAGGAGCAGTCACGTCAGTACAAATGTACCAGAGTGATTACACCGAGCAAGGGCTCTCCAACCCGATTAGTACGAAGGGAACTCAGAATGGAAAATGTTTACTACATTATGCCCTAATGTACTGTATGTTCTTTTTTTTTTAAACATTGAATTTTTATTAAGAGTTTACAATTACAAAAAGTAACTTACAAATCAAAATATAACATGGGTGAAACAGTAACGAGCCATGTACAGTCAATGCATTAAATCCAGGACAACAGACATAAGGCTGCAAATGCAGACAGGTACGTTGGGATCTCAAAGTCGTTGCATCATTCCTAAGGAAAGGGAGTTAAAAGGCACTTCACAACATAATATAAGAGAGTACATAGAGGCGAGAGTTCCATTAGGTAACGTAATTTGAAGTAGACCAAATACGCCATTTCTGCTTTTGCTTCAAGATTAAATGGGGAGGGATGGCAAGACTTATCTCACTATGATACTGAGTATTAATCCTACTCAAAACTTCTGCAAACTCTGGAGCAGATGTTGCCTTCCAATGGTATGCAATGGTAGATCTGGTAGCAATAAGAATATGCTGAACCACTGTTTGGTGAGACTGAGGAATATCACACATGCCAATGTCTAGCAGTGCAAGTTCCTGCGTGAGAGTAAATAAGGGGGAGAATAGATATTGGATCAGACCTTCTGTTGCAGCCCACAAGCCTGTGATAACAGGGCAAAGCCACCACATATGTGATAGGGAGCCAGCTGCACCACAATTTCTCCAACACATCTTAGAGGACTCGGGGGAAAATATGAGCTGTTCGGACCGGAGTAAGGTACCAACGAAGATGTATCTTCCTTGAAAGGGCCATATGATTTATGCATTTAGAGTGTTTAGAGGTCGACATCGCCGCTGTCCAAAGATTTGGGCATTTCTAATTCCCAGTTGACCATATAGTCAGGTTTGTT
This sequence comes from Phyllomedusa bahiana, assembly GCA_025379985.1. Taxonomy (NCBI): domain Eukaryota; kingdom Metazoa; phylum Chordata; class Amphibia; order Anura; family Hylidae; genus Phyllomedusa; species Phyllomedusa bahiana. The sequence continues at coordinate 18,242 of JAODAL010058923.1, read as the reverse complement.
GTCAGAACCAGCGTCCATCAGGATAGAATAAGTGGCTGAGAGACCCTTAATGTGGCAGTTGCTTCCCAGTAGAAAACGGTGGAAAGGGGATGCAGGTATTGCGGGGCGGGAAGTGGAGATGGATGAAACTGCGAGTTTGGTAGTGAATATTGGGCCGATATATCCGCAAACGATCTAAAGACCCCTTCAGACAAGTCTCCAATTACCCAGATCCCATTAGAAATCCATTGTTGTATGTTTATGTTTGGAATAGCTCCATAGAGCATGGACAATGGACAGTATATGTTGTTGCCACATCTTGAAAAGATGCTGAACAGTGGGTAGGACATATGGTGAAGAAGGGAGTTGGGGGAACCCAAACAGCATTGCTATTAAGTGATCTTTAACCGAGCCTAGGCCTAGTGTTGGGTTTTCAATAGTTAACCAGTGGTGTATTTGAGGGTTATTCCAGTGATAATAAATCGGTTCCAAAATGGAGGAAATGTTGTACATCAGTAAATTTGGTACAGCCATCACTGTATGTTCTTTTTTCTCTGGGGGATAAGTTATTAGACCAAATTGTAAATGACAACATGTTGAGATGTGCAAAGTGGTGCTCTAACCACACTGATCGGCTTTAAACATGTAGAGACAGGTGAATAAAGACTATTACCAAATACATTGCTGTTCTGATTTTGCTTCCTTTCAGAGTTGGGGCAGTTCTTATTTCCTGCTTGTCTACACATGCTTCCAAAGGTTACCTCTCTCTGCTCCAGCAGTGGTCAGGCTGGTGACATCACTCCCGGCTGTGTCTTATCAGCAGCACAGAGCTTGTTTATCTTTTTTACTGACATACTTCAACCCTTTAGAGCTCTGTAGCTTTCTGCTCCTCTGTTAAGACCTCTCTATCACTAATATACCTCTAACAGGCTCAGCAAGGAATAGCAGAGCTGAAATGTGAGTCACTGCTGTGGAACAGCGCACAGCCTGAACAGAAAGTGAGAACCTGAAGCTGTAGAACTGACAACAGCTTGAAAGTGGGAGCCTGAAATTTAAGAAGGGTTATACAATACATGGAAACCTCTAAAGAAGCATTTATGCTATCTATCATACATGAAAAAAAACTTTGAGATTCTTAGTTCACACGTTTTGATCAAAAAATGTCTAAGCCACCCCCGGCTTACAACGGGATCTCAAGGCGGGTGGTCCTACTCTATTTTTACCTCTCACTTGAGTCCAATTCAGACTTCTCATTGGGTCAACCGACCTCCATAATCCAGAGAGAAAAATAAAAAAACACCAACCTTGCACGCATACTGCACTGATCTAAAACTGTGGAGGTAGGCGGGGTGCAAGAGACCAAAATGGAGGCATCTATTCCTCCCTATATAGATTAAAAGCAATATATGCCAAATACAACGTATAGTTCTGCAGAAAAAACATTTCTGAAAAACACAATGTGAACCTGGGTGCCACTGGCAGGGTTGTGGCATATGTATATACACGCATTCCAATACCAGTGGCACACCAACTGCTAAAAGGGCTATACAATACATGGAAACCGGGGTGGCTTAAACATTTTTTGATCAAAACGTGTGAACTAAGAATCTCATAGTTTTTTTCATGTATGAAATTTAAGAAATGCTCATAGTCTGAACAGGAAGTGAGAGCTTGAAGATATAGAACCACCCATAACCTGAACAGGAAGTGGGAGCTTGAAGCTGTAGAACCTCGCAAAACCTCAATAGTAGTTGGGAGCCTGAAGCTGTAGAACCAGCTGTATTATACCTTGCATCTTTAAAAGTCAGATTTATTAATATATAACCTTTTCATTTTGCACAGTGAACGCTGTAAACAAATACACCCATTGCTTTTCTTCTGGTCACTTTGCCTCCTAAAAAATAAGAATAGAAAGTGATCAAAAAGTCACACATGTCCGAGAATGGTATCAAAGAAACAACTGCAAGTCCTGATGCAGCTTTGTAGATGTAAAAACAAGGTTACAAAGGAAACTAAAAAAAAAAAAATCATTTCCCAATGTGTCATTTATACTTCACCTCCAATGGAAGTTGGTATAATTGTGCTTTATTTTTCCCACTCCACCAAGCTAGGGGGGTGGGGCAGCTGCAGACGACATGCAGGACCAGGAGTTAAAATTTCCCAGAGGATTGGATGGTACCAATCGCCCTAAGTGCCTAAGACACCATAATGCCTTGTCCCGGCCCTTTTAGGGATCATACTACTCCTCAGAGGCTATTAAAATCGTTGTCATGTCGCTGCAGAATTTATAGAGGTATACGGGGGGGGGGGGGGGGGAGGGGGTGTAGAATGCAAAGCATTGCAGAGCAGCAACCACTGTGTTTGAACTTAAGATTGACTCATGAAACTATCAAGCTTTAGTGCCTATGAGTAAAGTTAAAGTTGCAGTTTATGTCTACACCTCCTGCTGTATATTTTACTGTAACATTCCTCTGGTGGTTACCAGGAGACCCCTCTCCTTGTTGAACATTTCACCACTACCCCCAATTTGACCTTTTAACACCATTATTTGAGTAATTTCACAAACCAACAGAGGTTTTGTGCATACCCCATGTCTTGCATTTCCAGGCAAAGGACAAGGTAAGTAAAGTCATGGAGTAGTACAATACAGGCTCATACTGGTACATTCTGGCCCACAGGTGGAGCAGAAGAAACCCGTGTGGGTTCCTGGGTATAACTAACTTGGGGCTGCATTTCAGGAAGAAAAGCAAAAGAAGAGGGAAGAAGCAAGAGGCATGTAGAGTAACTGTAGGATGGGCCCCAAGAATTAACTCCACAGGGGGATCCCAATAATCATCTCCACTGGTTGAACCAAAGAATCAACTCCACTGGTGAGCCCCAAGAATCATCTCCATGGTGGGCCCAAGAATCACTCCACTGGTGGCCAAGTATCACCCACTGTGAGCCCAGAATCATCTCCACTGGGGCTCAAGATCACTCCACTGTGGCCAAGTATCAGCTCCACTGCTGGGCCTCAAGAATCATCTCCATTAGTGGGCCTCAAGAATCATCTCCACTGGTGGATCCAAGAATCATCTCCACTGGTGCCCCCAGGAATCATCTGCAATGGTGGCCCCAAGAATCAGCTCCATTGGTGGGCCCAAGAATCAGCTCCATTGGTGGGCCCAAGAATCATCTCCACTGGAGGCCCCAAGAATCGGCTCCACTGGTGGCCCCAAGAATCATCTCCACTGGTGGCCCCAAATATCAGCTCCACTGGTGGCCGCAAGAATCAACTCCACTGCTGGGCCTCAAGAATCATCTCCACTAGTGGGCCTCAAGAATCATCTCCACTGGTGGCCCCAAGAATCATCTCCACTGGTGGCCCCAAGAATCATCTCCACTGGTGGCCCCAAGAATCATCTCCACTGGTATTCCCCAAGAATCATCTCCACCGGTGGCCCCAAGAATCATCTCCACTGGAGGCCCCAAGAATCATCTCCACCGGTGGCCCCAAGAATCATCTCCACTGGAGGCCCCAAGAATCAACTCCACTGGTGGCCCCAATAATCACCTCCACTGGTGGGTCCCAGGAATCATCTCCACTTGTGGCCTCAAAAATCAGCTCCACTGGTGGCCTCAAAAATCAGCTCCACTGATGTTCCCCAAGAATCAACTCCACTGGTGGGCCTCTAGAATCAACTCCACTGGTCGGCCCCAAAAATCATCTCCACTGGTGGGCGCAAGGAATCAACTCCACTAGTGGGCCCCAAGAATCAGCTCCACTGGTGGGCCCCAAGAAAACGCACTGTGAGCAAGAATCATCCACTGGTGGCCCCAAGATCAACTCCACTGGGGCCCGAATAACCCCCTGGTGGATCCCAAGAATCAACTCCGGTGCCCAAGAATCTCTCACTGGTGGGCCCAAGAATCAACTCCACTGTGCCCAAGAATCAACTCACTGGTGGGCCCCAAGAATCAGCTCACTGGTGGGCCCTAAGAATCAACTACACTGGTGGGCCCCAAGAATCAGCTCCACTGGTGGCCCCCAAGAATCAACTACACTGGTGGCTACAGGAATCATCTCCACTGCTGGGCCCCAAGAATAATCTCCACTGGTGGGCCCCAAGAATCAGCTCCACTGGTGGCCCCAAGAATCATCTCCACTGGTGGGCCCCAAGAATCAACTCCACTGGTTTCCCAAAAAATCAACTCCACTGGTGGGCCTCAAGAATCAGCTCCACTGGTGGGCCCCAAGAATCAACTACACTGGTGGGCCCCAAGAATCAGTTCCACTGGTGGGCCCCAAGAATCAACTACACTGGTGGCTACAGGAATCATCTCCACTGCTGGGCCCCAAGAATTATCTCCACTGGTGGGCCCCAAGAATCATCTCCACTGGTGTCCCCAAGAATCAGCTCCACTGGTGGGTCCCAAGAATCAACTACACTGGTGGCTACAGGACTCATCTCCACTGCTGGGCCCCAAGAATCATCTCCTCTGGTGGTCCCCAAGAATCATCTCCACTGGGGGGCCCCAAGAATCATCTCCACTGGTGGGCCCCAAGAATCAGCTCCACTGGTGGGCCCAAGAATCATCTCCACTGCTGGCCCCAAGAATCATCTCCACTGGTGGCCCCAAGAATCAGCTCCACTGGTGGCCCCAAGAATCAGCTCCACTGGTGGGCCCCAAGAATCAGCTCCACTGGTGGGCCCCAAGAATCAGCTCCACCGCTGGGCTACAGATACTCCAGCCTGGCACTATTTCAGTATGACTGCCACTCTCTTGAGGGCATTATCAGTGTCACTGTTACCAGGAGCTCTAGGGCTGTCACTTATATTTTGGGCAATGTATGAAACTCTCATATCAAAATATATTGGATTATGACAAGATCTTTCATCTGCTTATTTGTAATAAAATAAAAAAAAAAACAATATTGTCAGTAATCCAGTTTTTAACAAGTAAACTATTTTAGTAAGGGTAAAATGACAAAATATTTTAATGGAAAGCTGTAGCCAAAGATTAAAGCTCAATTGGGCCAGAAGAAACACGTGCGAAACATTAGCGAACTCCATAGCAAATGGTAAAAAACACAGATGTAGCAACGATGAACTAAGACGGATAACGCACCATGATGTCACGGCACAGAAAGTTAAATCAACTTCTTCAATGCTTTTCAATGGGTTTTGTTGTGATTTAAGAACAGGTACGGTGGAAGCAGTGACATCATTGTTAAGATTCGCTACGTTTGCAGAGACTCACCTTACGCAATGCTCTATGGCAAGCCCTAAAGGGGTATCTCACCATCCACATTGAAGGCATATTGATGGGATGATGGGGAGGTCTCACCTCTGGGACTTACAACTATCTTGAGAACGAGCCCTGAAATGCAGAAGTGGTCAGACTGTCCTACTGATATCAATGGAAGTTCCAAGTAGAGTGGGAGAGATTTCGAGGCTTGTTCTTGAGATCAGTGTGCACCCCAGAGGTGGGACTCGCACCTACCCCACATTGACTGCATATCCAATCCATATGTCTTTAATGTTTGTGATGACAAAGCCCCAATTTCACGTTTTCTAATGCACATGGTTAGAAAACGCCGGGTATTGAGGATCCTCTGGGCCATCGGGAGCGTAGGTGGTGATACTCGCAGTGGGTAGCCGGAGTGCAGGACCGGACACCGGACAGTGGTAGCGGTAACTGGTCACAGCAGAGAATAGCTGTAGACTGATAGCAGAGTTGGTACAGCAGCAGATATCAACAGGTAGTAATGGTTGGAACAGCATGGAAACAGGTGCACTGCACAGTGCAGGAAGAATGCAGGTACTCAGGAACAGTGGTAACTCGAGGGGTAATCAGCAGGATCACAGCAAACAGAGGTCAAGCTCTAAGGAAAGACATCAACGCGCAGGAGCAAGGGAAGGAAGTTCATTAAATAGCCCGGGGTCACAGCACAGGAAATTGGGACACTGTCCTGTTAAATGTCAGATGGCTGGCGCGTGCACCCTAGGGAGCGCGCACACACGCCGGGGAAACCAGAGAGGATGAAGACCACAGGATCGCGTGCAGGACAGTGAGGGTATGTTCACATGGCTTATTTTGATGTGGTTTTGGACGAGGTTTTCGGAGCATTTCCGCTCACTCAAGACCTCACCTGAAAAACGCTTCTTCAGAAGAGGTTTTAGAGGTGTTTCTCGGCAAGGTTTTGGGCAAGGTATTGGATCAGGTTTTGAATGAGGTTTTCACCCATACGAATTAATAGCCCGGACAAAAACCGCGCCGAAAACCGCGCCAAAAACGGGCTTCAAGAATTGACAGACACTTTTTTTCGTGCTTCCAAAGGGGGTGTAAAACCTCGTGTGTGGAATAAAAAAAAAGGGTTTTTAACAGAATAATTAAATGAACTGGGGCTTTGGAAGGGTTTTGGGCAGGAAATTTCTGAAAACCTCGCCCAAAAACCAAAAGTCAAAAAAAAGCCGGGGGTGAAAGGGCCCCAAGGTTTCCCAGGGACGACGGCGGGGAAGGGGGGGGGACAGGAAAGATCTAGCGAGACACGGGGGAACCCCCCCAAGCGGCGGGAACGGGAGACAAGGCACCCGCGATCCATGCAGTGCCGCGGGGGGAACTGTGCCCCCGTTAAGGGTTATTTCTGGGGAAACCCAAATCAAGCAGTAGAAGCTACTGATGTCAAAACTCAATGGTTTTCCATTGCCCAACGGATAAAAGGAGATCATAGAAATCCCCTTAGTGTAATGTAGACTCCACTTGGAAAAGTCAACACTCTTGCTGATCCAGTTATGTTTATTTGTTTAAATGAAAAACCAAAAAGTTCTTTTGGTTTCTAAAATATTTAAAAAAAAAATCTGGATTAGTGAGAGTAAAAAAGTTTGCTTTTGTGATGCCCATTGCACTAAAAATATTTGAAGTTAATATCAGACACTTTGATACCGGTGAAATTGTCAGCAAGGTTTCTACATGAGAGCTTGTGTTCTTTTTCCGGATCATTTGCTGGTGTGAGCAGAGTGCGCAGTTACGTTTTTGCTGTCGATTTCACAGTCATGTACCTGCTGATTTCTGCTCTGGTTTTGGACAGACTGTAATATGTCATTAGTAAATAATAGATGGAGTGATAAAGTGAGGAAGACAATTTGTACATTTCATTACAACAAGCTTAAATTCTTTATTTTTACAATGGTTACAATGTCCGGGCCGGTCCCCCCCCCTGTAGCGCCTGTGAACGTGCTCCCGGCGCCGTTTGCGCGGGCCGCTGTTTCTAGGGCGGCCCGCTTTTAAAATTTTTAGGGGCCGCGTCCGAAAATTGGGTCCTTGTGGGCCCGGGGTTTATTTAAGGTATGCCCCAACACTTCCTGCAGTTTTGGTTGTTTTTTGGTGCGTTTAGAGATTTTTGGATTTTGTCTTGATTACCTGTGTACCAGCCCTTCTCCTTTTTCCTGACTTGCCTGTTTCCCCGCCTGCCCTCCCCGTCGGGCCCGTCTCTGCTACAACCTCTGCCCCTGCCCTGCCCTTTTCCCCTGTCCCCCGATCGCTCCAGTTACGTTTTTGTACCCCGTGACCCGGCCCCCACGAAAGAAGTCAGTCAGGGGTAACGACCTGGACCCTCACCCCGCAGCAAGCCCATCCCCTTTGCGGGGGGTTTGGTAAAAAACGGGGGGGCTACTTAGATCGCCCTGCGTGGTTCATCATGCTTGCGTTGGCCCAGCGGATCCAAAATCCTCCTTTTCAGTACAGATGGCCCATGGATTCGGGGGTCCCTCTGCCGTTCCGGGACTACTACAGTTGTGAGCAGATAACGCATCGCCCAGCTTGCGGCCATGAGCAAAAACCGGCGACTGTCTCCCTCCCCCGGCTGCTGCCCCTAACCTGCCCCGTTGCCCGGATCCATTGTCTACCTGCTTCAGCTTGGGGACCTTCTCTGCATCGCCCCTCCCCCACGCTACTGGAGCCCCAAAAGAAGTGCCGGGGGTTATCACCCAGTGCCCTCCATCTCGAAATGATGGGCCCCAAATTTCCCCTACGAGCGAGCCAAGGGGGCCCTTCAAAATCGCCTTTGTCGGGGAAAAACCCTTGGGGGGCTACGCCACTAGGGGTCGGGGTCCTCTGCGGCGGACCCCCAAACTTTCCCCCCGGGGGGGTTCCGAAAAGTCTTCAAAAAAAACCAGGGCCGTACTTCTTCGGGGCCGCAGGCTGCCCCGGGGGTCAGGGCGAAAACACGTGGGTAAGTATTCGGTGCAGTTTGCACTCTCGCTTCGGAGCGGGACTGGAAAAAGAAGCGGGGGTGGCAAATTTTTGGAAAGGGCCCTTTTTGGGGTGAATCAAGAACGAGTCCCACTGGGGATTCCCAGCTTTCTTGGATAAAATCCTTTTGGCCACCCGGGGGATATTCGCTTGGCCAAAAAGGCAAAAGACTCCGCCCCAACGGGCCGTCCGCCACGCGTTTCCCCCCGCTTGGCCCCCGTTCCAGCGGTCACCCCTTCTTCCCCCAAACGGCCTTGAAGGGGAACCCTATCAGGTCAGAGCCCCCAAATCCCAGGGGGAAAAGTTCTCAGCGTCGTCTGAAGCAGCTTGTTCTATTGTGGGATTCGGGCCCATTTCATTGGGGAGCCGGTGCCCCGGGGAAAAATTTCCGCACCTAGGGCTTAGGAGGGAACCCCTAGGTGTAGAACGGCCTCCCCCCTTTTCTGCCTCCCTTTTAAAATTTTGGGTTTCTTCTCCGGACAACCCTTTCGGGCCACCCCCTTTATTGATTAGGTCAGAGGAAACTTATAACCACGAATTTGTGCCCAGGTTTCCTTTTCCCCTGTGCTCGTTGCAAAAACCTATTTTTGTCTCCTCGGCAGTGGCGAAAATGCCTTAAGGGAATTTCGATCCCTCGAAGTTCCTTTTGGGCCTTCCCTTGGCTACAAAACCATGCCCGGGATTTGGTTTGGAGCACAGGAAGTCATCGTTGGGGTTCCGCGTGTCCTTCTTTGCGTTACCCCAATGCTCCTCAAGTCCCCTCCCGGAGGCTGCCAAGCCTCCCAGGTCTCCACCCCATCGGGGAATTTGCCGATGTCTTTTCGGAGAGTCGGTGAAAGCTTCTCCCACCCTTTGTTGCCCCTTTGCCCTGCAACCTGGTGTATCCCCCCGAGGCGGGTTTTACCCTTCCTCCCCCCGGGACTAAGCGATTGTCTGAGTACATAAGGGAGAACCTCCGCAAAGGATTCTCCTAAGCCTGTCTCCGGCTGGGGGCCGGTTTTCCCCCTTTCGTTATGGGGGCCTGAAAAAAATTCCCATAAAAAACGTACCTTGCCTTGTCTCCGAATTTTTTGACCCCTCTGGGGCGAAAAATATTTTCTAAATGGATCTTGCGGGCCTACAATTTAAACCCCATTTGGGGGAAGGGGATGAATGGAAAAAGCATTTAATAACGGGGGGGGGCCCCTTTCGGTATTTGGTTTATGCCTTTCGGTCTCTGCAACGCCCCCGAGATTTTAGAACTTTTTTAATGAATCTTTGGGGCCTACTCTATGTCTGTGTAAAAGTCTAATTGGAGATATTTCATCTTCCCCTGATCTGAGATCATTGCACATGCCGCCAGGGCCCCCGGCGACTCCCACTCAGTCTTTGCCCCAAACCCAAAAGTGCCTCTTTGAACTTGCCCGCTTACCTTTTTTGGAATCTCCAAAAGGGTCTCCGGATGGGTCCTCCAAACCTCCGCGGGGTGAGTGGCAAAAACGGTGGGCCCCCCCCGGGGCCCTTCAACGTTTTTTGGGGTTTGCCATTTTTTAGGCAATTTCCCCCCCTTCTCACACTTGTGGCTCCCTTGGGGGGCCCCGACTGGAAGAATCCCAAACCCAAAACCTGGCCCCAGAGGGCCCCCCGAAGCCTAACCCGCTCAAACGCATTTTTTCGGCTCCGGTCCTGTCCGCCCAGCCCTAAATGTCGTTTATTTTGGAAGTGGATGCTTTTCGTCGGCGCTGGGCTTTCCTCCCGCAGAGTCTTCGCTGGGAAACTACTCTGTGTTTTTTTCCCCAAGACATTTTCCTGCCGAAAAAACTATCCATAGGGGATCGGAATTTTTGGCATAAAGCTGGCTCTTGAAGAATGGGTCTCTGCTGGAGGGGGCTCACCACCCTCTTTACATTTTCACAGAACAAGCCTTTGTACCTTCAGTCGGTCAACCCTGAACCCCCGGAAACCAGGTGGTCTTTTTCTTTGCCCCTTTTTTATTCCGGGTACATTTTCGGGCCCGGGGAAAAAAACCCCAGTTTTTATGCTCTTTTCGTTCCTGATACGGGGGGTCTTGAGCCCCCTCCCCCCCATTTTTCCCCGGAGCGACTCGTCACGGCTGCCCCCGTGGGCCCCAGCACTACCCCCGGAAAAACATAGGCGACCTGCCTTGCGCCCCAAATCCTGAAGTGGGGACATCTTCCAAGGGGGCCACCCAGGGTCCCCAAAGGGGCTTCAATTGGTCTCCCCAAAAAATTGGGGGCCTTCTCGCTCGGACATAGGAACTTTGTTCTTTCCCGCCCTCCGGCCCGTAATTTGGTTCCTCGCTCAAGCCCCGGGTTCTTCAGCCCTTCCCGGTGCCGAAAAAAACCCCGGGCCCCTGTAGCCCTGGACTTCATTCTGATCTCCCCCCCCTCATTGGAAAAAACGGTAACTGGGTTGTGACCGACCGTTTTTCCAAAAAAGGCCCACTTTATCCCCCTGCCGGGTTACCCCCCTGCCCCCCCCCGGCCCAAAATTTTTTCAGTCCGTTTTCCGTCTGCACAGTCTCCCTTTTTCTATTGTTAGTTTTGGGGAGTCCATTTATTGCTAAATTGGCGGGCTTTGTTGTGGTTTAATTGCGGTCCCTTAGACTTTTCTTCCGCATCCCCCCCCAACTAATGGGAAGGGTTAGAGGGTTAACCCCGGGGTTGGGCACCTCCTGAGGATTTTGTGTCCCCCCCGTCAAAATAAATGGTCTGATCTTTTTCCCGGGAAGTTTTTTTTTTTTTAAAACTTTTGATTCGGGATCGCGGGGGGTCCCCCCTTTTTTTGGTGTTTGGGTTAATCCCCCCGCCTTCCCCTGGCCACCTGTGTCTGTCCTGGTGGGTGCCCCAAGTAAAGGAATCAAGGGGTCTTGGCAGCTCACGGAGGGCCCCGCAGGGTTCTGTGACCCAAAAATCAGGGTGACGGGACCCTAGGCCCCCCCCCCTTTTTGGCCCGGGCGATAGGGTTTGGTTGGGCCCCCAAATATATTCGCTTTAAAGGGGCCCTTATAAGTTAGGCCCCAAATACTGGGTCCGTTTGAGGTCTTGCAACGACTAATCCCCGGGGGTTACAAGTCCCCTTGCCTCCTACCCCGATTTCCCCAAGCCCTTCCCTGTCTTCTCCAAGCCTGGTCTGAATCCTTCTCCTTGGGCCGTCTCGCCCTTTTCCTGTGGCCAAATTGACAAATCTTTGAGGTCAAGGAGGTCTGGCACAGAAGACAGTCGGGGGAGGGGGTTCTTTCTCTTGACTGAAAAGGGTTCGGGCCGGAGGGCGGTCGGGGAAGGAGGGCCCAAACCCGTGCCTGACCTCTTAGGGTTTCAAAAGAAGAGGGGGGGGACCCAAGGGGGGGGGGGATGTCACGGGGGGGCCGGGCTCCCTGCCCCCCCGCGACCCTTCCCCCCTGTTCCCGGGCCCCGGGGCCGCGTCCCTTACCTGTCCCCGTCCGTGAACGCCCCTCCCGGGCCCCCCGGGCGCGCGGCCCCTGCTCTAGGCGCCGGCCCCCGATTTTCTAAATTTAAAGGGCCCGGGCCGATAAATTTGGTCCTTGTGGGGGCGGGGTTTTTTATTTTTGGTATCCGCCCCCAACACTTCCTGCCATTTTGGGTGTTTTTGGGGCGTTTGAGGTTTTGGAGTTTTTGTCTTGATTACCGGTACCACCCCCTTGTCAGTTTCCTGACTTCCTTTTGCCCCCTGCCTGCCGTTGCCCGTCTTGCTACGAACCTCTGCCGCCGCCCTGACCCCTGCCGTCCCGACTTCCCCCCGGATTACTTTTTTTACCACGCTGTACCCCGGCCGCAAATTTCAACAATTCCCTCAGGGGGAACACCTGGGAGCCCGCCCCGCAATTTCCCGTTTGCGGCGGGCTCTGGTGAAAACTGGGGGCTACTTAGATTCTGTTCCCTGGCGTGGCTTAACTATCATCGCTTGCGTTGGCCCAGCGGATCCACTCCTCCGTTACAGTGATTTTATTTTCCACCCATTTCATGATAGAATGATGTAATAAAATAGAATATAAATAAACTAATAAAATAAAATATAAACAATGAATTAAAAAAATAAATCAATATCAATTAAAATATAAATTAAGAAAATAAATAAAATATAAATAATTTTATAAGATCTAAATAATTAATAAAGTTTAAAAAACATAAATCGATAATAAAAAAAATTAAGAAATTAAAGAAAGTGAAATATAAATAAATAGATGAATAAAATAAGTAAAATTTAAAGAAAATAAAGAGATCAATAAATTAATTTAAAAATGAAATATAAATGAAGCGAATGTTTTAAAATATAAATGAAGAAAAATGTTCTAAGTAGATTTTAAAAAACAGCAAAATATAATTAAGAAAATGAAATATAAGCAAAGCGAATATATAAAATATAAATAAAGAAAAAAATGCTAGATTAATAAAAAAAAGCAAAATTAATTAGTAAAACATAAATAAATTTGTAAAATACATAAAATATAAATAAATCAATAAAATATAAATAAATTAAAATAAAATAAAAGTAGATGTTGTCCATTTTTCTGAGTGTGTTTTCCTTTAAGAGCTATGTACCTGAGCAAGACTGAAGTCCCAACTTTAGATTTCGCAATCAAATTACATTTCTGCTATTACTTAAAATTATTTCCTACGGCTGCAATAACTCAGACAATTCAGATGTGTTCATTCCAACACATGCAACGGCATTTGTGTGTCTGTCTGAATATTTTAATTTGCATCAGGCAATTGAGTGTCCTATACATGCACACAGCACACATGCATGCACATAGCACAAGTATATTGCACCCACCATATAGCTGTATGCACAACAGATCTTCTTCTCTCATTAGTCTAACAATGCATCTCAGAATATGACACATTTATCCATTCCTATTGATCAACCATGGGTAGGACTTGTGGAACCAAGGTGTCCACTACATATCACTGAGCCAGGCACTTACCTATGTAGAAGTTAGTTACTGTCCTCATCTGTTTATGCTTAGAAATAACATAAATGACCAAAGAATTTCCAACAAGTCCCACCACCATGAGCATAGCAAAGAAGAGGGGTACAAGCCAGGCATCCACCAGCTGGGGAGGTTTAGGGGACTCCTTCAGTTCCTCTGAGATGTTGGCACATGGGTACAGTAGGAGCCCCATACAAGAGTCATTGAAGAGTAAAGCAGAATAGTTATCCATCAGAGAGAAGCCCTGCTTCATTTCAGGGGGTCTTATGTGCCAGGGAGGACATTAATCCAGCAGGAGGTCCAGGGAAGCTGGAGGACACTTGAAGGCTGCAGTCATTGTAGGTCCTGGAGGCTCTTTATGCTGCTTCTTGATATCTGTCTGCATGTGGATAGTTACACTGGAGTGAATGCTCAGGCTACAGGGATGCACAAGTTGTCATTAGCCTCCTGGGCTCTGCAGATTACTCGATGCTGGAGCTGCATTGTGATACTTAGGAGCTGTCCTCTCAGCACCACAGTAATGAGCTCAGACCTGTGCACTGGAAAACACAACTCCCACTCTCTCCTCCAGACATCACTTCAGCAGCCTCTATGGACAGCCCTGCTGATACACACATACAGCTATAGAATTCCCATAGCCAAAAGCATTGCAGCTGGAGGTGTGACAGAAGCCAATGGGCGATGACACAGTGCACAGGTATCAGAGTCCAGGCACTGAGAAGACTGACCCTATTGTCTGTGAAGGAGAATAGAACTGTTACAATGAAACCTTCTTGTAGATTTGCTGTGTATCTAGATGGGAAGCTTCATGGATTTGTAACAGAGGCAAGGAGATGTATTGGTGAACAGTATGGCAAATGCAGATTGGGAGATGATACAGATGTCGTCTCTTCTGCAGTGACTGAAAGTATCAGAACGAGAGCAATAGAATTGATTAATGTAAGGCTGGATGTAGACTGCGCTATTGCCTATGTTGCAGGTATCCATTGTGGTATCGGGAATAGAGCCTGGGCAGGAACTGGAAAGCACCGTACCTGCTGCCCATTGACTTTATACGTCCAGGCAGTGGCAGTATATCTCTGCACGAGCATTCAGGAACACTTAGGGAGATTGCCAGATTGGAGTCGGGAAGGAATTTTTTCCCTCAAATGAGGACAATTGGCTCCTGCCTCATTGGGGGGTTTTGCCTTCCTCTGGATCAACACTTTAGCACAACAGGCTGAACTGGATGGACGTCTCGTCTATTTTTGGCCTTACAAACTATGAAACTATGTATGATCGGGTTTTTCACTCTTTTCTGGCTTCAAATGTGTCAAATTGAGCGGCTACAATGTCTAATGCGGCAAACGAATGTGTTAGGTGCATTGTTCATGAGACTCGATACTTTCTAATGCGCCTAACATGAGGGGATGTTCTGTGGGGGTTCTGGGGGCGTCGCACCACACTCGTGATATTAGACACATATATGAATGTGGTTCTGCAAAACGAGGCGCATTACTGCTCGGACAGGCAGACCTATGTCAATGTGCTCTGCCTGAGCCTGAGGAGTCAAAGTGGAGCTGGATTTGCCGTTAGGGCAAAAAATTTCCAATATTTCTCAACTTCCACCAGTGCAATAATAAAAAGTTATATATGATAATTATCACTGTATAAAATTAAATTATTTAAATTTAATGAAAATGTAATCATATAAAATTAATATAAAATATCCCAAAAATATAAAAATATCTCCTATAAAATGTATTTAAAATTAATAGAATCTAAAACTAATTTTACATGAAATAACCACTGATGATGTTGTTTAGATTTTTAATTTTTACTACATTACATTTGAAATATATTTTTACTGCTCTCACCTTTTATGCTACGTACAGCAAGAGACGGCACAGCACAGGTATTGCTGGGACCTGTGGTCCTCCAAGCAGGATCAGTGCCATAGTTTCCATCACTGACATGCTATTCTAATAACTTTTCTCTTATTTCCAGCCTGTCTATGGCCTTTATACATATTTGGTACGTTACTAATGAGCCTAAGTTCCATAATGCGCCGAACACACAGATGAGGGGCGGGGACTTTAGACGCCATTTATAATCGCACAAAAAACACTTTCATACATTCAGGCGCATTATACACTGAAAAATTGATGAGAAAATGAACTTTGATCCGCCTAGTTCCAGACATGTCTCCCTTAGGGTCTTATGTAGGAAAACTGTCTAGGTATAAGACTTTCTTTGTTGCCCATAGCAACCAATCAGAGTTCCCTATTCATTTCTTCAGAGCACTATATGAAATAAGCTCTGACTGGTTGCTATGGGCTCTGACGGGTTTCTATGGGCAACAGAGAAAGTCTTAACTTTGGACAGTTTTCCTACATGAGACCCTGATTGTGTAGCTGTGGGTGTGGAGTCAGCTGTTAGCAGCAGTCGGGATCTCTAATGAGAAGGCAGTTTATTATTGTCCCTGCCTTCCCCATTGTTGTGTATACAGTGCTCTGTGAGAGCTGTATATACAAATTAGCAGGAAGTCTCCCGGCTTCCTTTTTCCCTGTGCCCGTAGTCACATGACCATCGGGATTCGGTAATTGTAGCTGCTGCTCGGTCTTATTAGCCTCAGATCAGCTCTGTTCCGTAGTTTCCCTTGAATTTCCCTTGTAATATATAAGCTACAAGGGAAATTAGCAGGTCTTTTTCTGACCTTATGGGGGGGGGGGGGGAGTCATACTATGCAAAATAAAATAATTATAAAAAAAATATTATTAAAAAAACAAACATTTACAGCCCAAGCCACAACTCTTTGCCCCACTCGCAATGACCTAAACATAAATGTTCATGGTGAAAAAGTGACAATTACAAAACGTAAAAATTAATTAAATAAAGAATTTGAAAAACTGACTTTGATTTTTATTTAATTTTTTTTACTATTTTTCTCCATGATATAGATACAAATCTAAAGTAAAAATTAAATGAAAAAAAGGCTTCAAATTTCAAGAAAATTTGGCAAAAAATTTTGTAAAATAGCAGTCAAACTGGTGTGTCCGGCCAGGAAGAGAGGGAAACGGCACGGTCACAAACTGGTTAAAATATATAATTTTTACATTGTTTGTAAAAGAAAACAAATTTGGTTGTCATTAACAAAACAATGTAAAAATGTTTTTTTACCTTTCCCTGAATAGGTCATATCACCCCCCCAACAGGATATTTCCCCCCCCCAAACAGGACTTTTTACACCACCCTCCAGCATAATGTATACCACCTCCGGATAAAAAATACCCCCACACAGGTCATATACACCCCCACCGGGGATCATTTTACACCACACAACGGATCAATACCCCCCCAACGCATACATGTATCCCCTCAAGGATCAATATCCCACCCCCAGGACTCATTTTTAACCCCCCAAAGGATACATTTACACCCCCAACGGATTATACACCCCCCAACGGGGACCCATATAACCCCCAAAACCCCGGGACTCTTATAACCACACACACAGGATCATAACCCCACCCCCACAGGACTAATATACACCACCCCCAGGGGTACATTTACCCACAACACAGGCCCCATATACCCCACCACACAGGACTATATACCCACACACAGGTCCATAACCACCCACAGGTACTATACCCACCCCACACAGGAAAAATGTACCACCCCCTAAAGGATACAATATACCCCCCAACAGGCCCCTCATATACACCCAAAAAAGGACTATACACCACAACAGGTAATATCACCACCCACACAGGATTGTAAAAACCCCCCTCACAGCAAAATTTTACCACCTCAAGGTACTTATTACCCCCACACAGGATCTTACCCCACACACACAGACTCTTAACCCCCACCCCTGGATAAAGTACCCCACCCTCACGCATACATGTATACCCCACACAACGGATCTACACCACACACAGGTACATTACAACCCTCAAGATACATGTATACATCCTCACAGGAAAATTTCCACTCCCGGCCCACTTTATTGTTACACCTTTAGAAAAAGGGTTTTGGACCCTTTTGCCTTCAGAATCCTAATTTTGTGGATAGATTAAACAAGGTGCTGGAAGCTTCCTCAGGTTTTTGGTCCTTTGACTTTGGGGCATCCCTTTTGCCGCGATTTGCGGCTGAAACCCAGATGGAATCCCTTTTCCCCCAAATCCAAAGATGTTCTATTGGATTGAGATTGGTGATGTGGAGGCCCATTGGACAGTAAAAATCTTTTCATGTTAAAGAAAACCGGGTTTGAGATGATTCGTTTTATAAAACCGGGCATTACCCTGCTGAAAGTACCCATCAGTTTTTGGGTTGCATTGTGGTCTAAAGGGGATGGAATGGTCAGAACATATCGGGTAGGCTGTGGGGTTGAAACGATGTCAATTTTCAAGGGGCCAAAGAGTCCCAGAAAATTTTCCCCCCACACCATACCCCACCACACCACCTGAACCGTTGTAAAAGGCGGATGGATCCAGGTTTTATGTTGTTGACCCCAAATTCTGCCCCCTTCCATCGAATGTCGCAGCAGAAATCGAGATAAAAGACGGCAACTTTTTTTCCAATCTTCTACTGTCCAATTTCGATGAGTTTGGGGAAAAAATTGGAGCCTCAGTTTTTGTTTTGCTAAAAAGGGGGGGCCCCGGGGTGTGGCTTCTGCTGTGTAGCCCTCTGCCTCAAATTTGGCGTACGGGGTTTAGAGATGCTCTTCTGCCAAACCTTGGTTGTAACGGGGGGCTATTTGAGTCACTGTTGCCTTTTTTCGCTCAAAAACCGTTGCCCTTTCCCCTTTTGACCTTGGCATCAAAAAGGGCTTTTCCGCCACGGGGACTCCCGCTCAGGGATTTTTTTTTTTTCGGACCATTCTCTGAAAACCCCAGGAGGGTTTGTGCGTAAAAATCCGGAGATGCAGTTTCTGAAATACCAGACCCCCCTTTTGGGCCCACCAACAAACCTCCCAGTTCAAAAGGACTCAAATCACCTTTTTCCCCATATGATGCTCGGTTTGAACTGCGGAGTTGTTTGCCCATGTCTACACCCCCTTAATGCACTGCGTTGCCCCCAGGGGTGATTT
>JAODAL010058922.1:0-21799 GCA_025379985.1 Phyllomedusa bahiana | reverse complement strand
CCCCACCTTTTTGCGGCTATGTACAATGCAGCCCAATACGCCGTGTGAACATACTCTTAGTATTATATGTTTCATATTTGGATACTTACTTTGTGGTAGTGCCTTCAGTACTCCAGCACTTTTTTATTGCTTTTTATATTGTCTCTATATGTGTATATTGTAATAAAATTCATCTTGCGTTTACTATATTGTGTTGGGTAGTGTTGTGTTGTTTGGCACTCCAAAATATATGAAAACCTGGCTTTTATTTTAGACAGATTACAAACCCCGCATCTCAGAACAAGTCCTTACTCATAGTGTTCTTGTTCTGAAATGCGTTTCTCCTCTCTTTGTAGGCTGTTCACTACGGCTTATTTCGCGCGGATTGGAGCCGTACTCGCACCGGATTTGCCCCTGAAAGTACGTCTCAATCCGTCGCAGTAATTACGGTAATCCACAGTTTCAAAAGGAGAACATTTGGATTCCGTCGCTCCTCCCCCGCTCGGCGAATACGCCGGCGGGAGAAAAAGTGGACATGCACATTATCCGGGTGCAATACGCGCCGTGGAAAATGGAAGTCTATGGGGCTGGCGAGCAACTCCCCCGCCCCTTATTCAAGCCGGAATTGCGAGCGCAATCCGGCTCGCAATTACGGCTTGAATAAGCCGTCTGAACATTGCCTAAGTGTTTAATATTTGTCTAAAATAAAAGCCACGCTATAATTTTTTTATATATTTTGGAGTGGACAAAGGCATTTTTCCTTTTTTATGTTACTTATTTACTATTGGTTTACTCTGACCTTTGAAGCACTGTGTACTATGTACAGTAACTAAAGTGCATGATCCTTTTTGGTGCCTAAACTGCATATTTTATGTGTGTCATAGTACAATGGAGGTCAACGGTTATTACAAAAAAATCCCCCAATCACATGTGTATTTCATTTTTTTGTGTATAAATGCAACAAAAAATGCATCAACATAAAAAATCTGTACAAAATAAAACCCATGAGTAAAATGCAGCGCTTTCTATTGAATATTTTATTTTCCGTCGCCCCGTTCACAAGGGTAAAAAACTGGCGATATTCGCCCCCAAATACTACTCTGGAAAAATACCTTAAGGTCAGGATGAAAACGTTTTCCTTGAGGATTCAATCCCAAAACATTCTGACAGGTTGTCTTCTTATAAAAACATGTTTTTCCTCAGTGTAATGGACTTCCCCCCGGATCCCCACAGTGGACGTTGATTCAGTGACTACATTCTAAGTACAGCGCTGTGGTATATGTTAGTGATATAAAACAATTGAATCGACCTTTTTCCCCAAACGGGTTGGGGACCGTGCTGGGCTACCGGACTGCCATAAACTTTGTGGAACCTTCATCACAAGTTCCTGTCAGGAATGACAGAATAAAAACAATTTTGTAAGGAAACCACAGTGAAACCTGAGGCCCCATTTTTGGTTTAAGGGGGCTTGTAAGCACCTTTGGGTGTCCACTGAAATAGGTTCATTTAAGCTCTCCAACCAAAGTCAACGCAATGTAAACCTATGCTAGTCTCCAGAACCGCCCAGGGAATCAGAAATTTTCTTTATTTGAGGAACCGTATGGATTCCCGCAACCCCAAGTATTGGCTGGGGAAAACCCGATATCGGGCCCGCCTTTGTGGCAAAAAAATTTTGGTGCGGCGGGGGTCCAGAAAAGTAAAAAAGGACGCGGATTTGGATGGCTTTTTATTTTGTTGTGGGCTACCTTAAAGAGAACCTTCACATACTTTCCCTCTTGCTGAGGCCAAAAGTGTGTCAGACCTGCTTTCCAGCCTGTGCCCTTATTTGTAAGATGCACAGTTTTAGAGCATTCCCCCAAATCTTATTAAAGAGAGGTGTTAGCCCGCCCCCCAAAAGGCTGCCCGCCCAGACAGTTTTTCCCCAGTTTACCTATTTAAAGTAATGGGTTTGCAGTTGAGGTGGGCGGGGCTAGTCTAATGGGAGGGTTTGAAAAAAACTGAACTCTGAAGGGCTCTTTGAAGACTCTTCTGGGTGAAAACTGCGATTTGAGCTTAAAATTCACGAAAACTCCGCATCTTATAAATAAAGGGACCAGCGCTGGAAACACAGTCTGGGTTTTACTAGCTTGTGCTGTCCCAGCCAGGGGGGCAAAAAAAATGTGACAGGTTCTTTTAAATATTTGGGGGCCCACATATGAAAACTGTTGGGTTTAAAAATTCTTTTTTGCCCTTGAACCCAATCAGAGCGCCGCCTTTATTTCATAATGCTCTGGGAAAAATTGAGAGGGGAAGCTCTGATTTGGTTGCATGGGCAACAAAGAAGTTTCTTTACCCCGAAAATTTATACATTTGGGTTTTGTGCTTCAACTAAACTTGCTGCAAAACTGCGACAATTTGCTGGGACCCCCCCCAAGGGGGCCCCATTTATGAAAAATGTTTGGTCTAAGATGTCTTTGTTGCACTTAGAACCAATCAACTCGCTTTTTTTTCTTATCTGCCTTCAACAATGAAAGTGAGCTCTGTTGGTTGCTATGGGGAACAAGGACGTCTTATGTGGAAGTTTTTAAATGAGGCCCCCCGTGTTTTTTACCACATTCCGGCCTTGATGCCCCCACAGCCACAGCGTGTAAACAGCACAATTTTACTGTGTTTTATCGTGGTTTTTGTGCTGGGAAAAGCAGATGAATCTTGCCCTTGTATGTCCTGGATTGTCGGTTTTAGTAAATACTTGTGTTCCCTGATGGGTAGAACAAGTTGTAATTGCCACAATAAATGGGGATCCCTTTCAAGTTTAGAACCATTCAGACCATTAGGCTGGAAAACGATCGCTATCCTTATAAAACATATAAATGAAGCCCCGGAAAAAGAACTTGATTAATATGCTGCTCTCATGTATTTTTGCATTTTTATTGGATTTCTGATTTTATTTTTTACAAAAAACACCTTTGTAATTTTTTTGGAAATGTTCACATGGTGTTTTTTAAGGTAATTTCGCGCGCATTTTGGCTATTGCACTTATACACGGCGAAATGCGGGCCCCAATTTTTCGGAATTATAGCTCTCATAGCTTCCCGGGGGTGTACAAAAAGATCAAGTCGCCCGGGATGAGAAGTGACAGGTTTTTTGTGGCACTTACGTACCGCTGATAATGAAGTCAAGGGGGCCCCCCGGGTTTTTGGGGTACGGCTTTTAAAAACCCCCTTTTTAAAGCACCCAATAAGCAGTATGAACATACTCTTACGGCTTGTCCCCACGCAAAGGTTTTAGCTGGATTTACAGACCGGCTGTCAAACTTTAGTACGGACCTTAAAGGGGTTTTGCCACAATCTCATTTCTACCTCCGATCCGCTCTTCGCTCTGTGTGTCAGAACGGGGCGTGGTGATGTGTTTTAATTGCATATATGTGACCCCGCAGGGAAAAAACACCATTTTTTCCCCTTTGTCAAAGAAAGGTCTCTTTATGTTAAGCGTGAGTTGCACAGAGGGGAAAGCTTTTTTCCCCCCGAGAAGGTCCCCTTCAAATCCCCGCGGAACCAAGTGGATTTTTTTTTTTTTATCCATGCACAGACTGATTGAGGTTTTTTTTTTTTTTTATTTCACGTTTGACTAATTATAAGGAAAAAATTAGATGACAGCACCTGGGGGTTTTTTTAAAACTCGTACCTGCCGAGAGGAGGTGAGTCGGGATGTGCAAACCCGAAGGAAATCTCAGCCGCTATCCCCTGGAGACCTTGTAACAAGGATCCTAAAGGGGCAATAAAAAAAAAGGTGCGAAATTTTAATAATGAAAAGGTAAAATGTTAATTATTTAGTTTGCAAGTTTCCACATCAATTTTACTTCGTGGCAAAACCCCTTTAAAGGAAAATCCGTGCAGCGGTCCACACTGCACGGATTTTCTGCCATACGTTTTTTTAGACCGCTGGTGTTCCGAAAAACCTGGAACATGTTCATTCTTCCTCCTTATTTTCAGGCAGAATATGAACATGTCGGTGCGAAGGGGGAGGGCTTTTCTCCGCTAACCAAGGAGAAGAGCTGTCCCCCTTCGTACCAAAAGCAGACGAAATACCGTCCGGCATTTCCTGACCGGTATTTGGTCTGTGCCGTGTAAATAGGACCTGTCTTCATATACGGATCATTGTATGAACCGGGCAGATGACTCCATTCTTCCGCCTGTCAGAGGCGTCAGAAACAGGACACAGGTGGTTTAAATATCTATCCACAAGAGGTGCTGCTTCTAGGGTTCATTCCTGGTAGTGCTGTATGCCGTGGGGTAGCCAACCCTGATCAAATGTTTTCTGGTACTGGATTGTGGGGTCACATATGACACATGGCAGCCCTGCCTATTATCACACGTCAGTGATAGTGCTTGTCTCTATGTACAGCACTGTATGAACGGGGCAGATTGCCTGTCAGAGGCATCAGGAACCTGATAAAAGGGGTTTATCGATTCCTGCTAGGGTTGATTACTGCTTGTACTGTATGCGGTAGGGTAACCTAATAGTGCTGGTCTCCATGTATAGCGCCCCTTCACGCTCCAGGCCCTGCCTGTGACTGCAGCCTCCCACTACCCTATTTCCCCGAAAATAAGACATAGTACTTTTTTCTATGCAATTCAGAGTTTGGCTGCTTATGCTTATGTTTGTGATGACATCACTACAGTATATTTATACATGTGGATGTGAATTATTGTTCATGGAAGAATAAGACATCCCCTAAAAATAAGTCTTAGCCCCATCTTTAGAGCAAAATTAATATAAGACACTGTCTTATTTTCGGGGGAAAAAGGGTGTAGGTTGTAACGTTTTGTGTGTGTCCGCCGCTCTCCAGGGTGCCAGAGGGCAGTACAGGGGGGAATACTCCTGTCAGGTGCCCTAATCAAAAAGGGGACCCAATTTGGATATTTTAAAAAAAAATAAAAAACCCGTATTGGGGGGGGGGCCCTTTTGATTTGGTTTATGGGGCCCTGAAACGGTTACTAGATGACTGAAGGCAGCCCTGCGCGTCTCTACACACTCTGTCCCTCCCATTGTATCCAGTCATGGGCACAGTCACCTAGGGGACCGGTGACAGGCGGCGTCAGCGCTGCAGCTAGAGCTGCTTTGCTGTGTGCTCTATGGGGCCCTTTGGGGGCCCGGCCGTTCTTTGGGAAAACAAATAAAAACGCTTCCGTTTGTCCTTTTCCCCCGGCAAAGTCTTTCCGTGGGGCGGGAGGCCCCGCCACACTGTGTGAGGGAAATTTGGGGGCGGGCCTAATGCTGGGCTTTAACCCAAGCGGCCCCTCCTCTTAAAGGGGAGACGCTGCAGAGGGAGCAGGCAGGAGGGTGAGTGTCCGTGTCCGTCCCTTGTCTCTGTCACCTGGCGAGGGGCCCCCCCTTTTGGTGCCCGGGCCCGGCGCAGCAGGGGGCCCGGGCCCACCCAGCGTCCCCCCCGGCCTGATCTTTCCTAAAAGGGGAAATTGTTGGGTTTTCCCTAGGGCTTTTTTTATTTTCTATGAATAAATTTAGGGCGGATCCCCCCTTGCCCGTATTATCCCTTTCTGCCCGCACCCGCGCAGCACAACCCGAGCGAGCCCCGTTCTGGCCCCTTTGGCCCCCTTTTTGTCCCCCAATTGCTAGAGACCCCGAAGATCGGAGCCCCTCCCCGTCTCCCACTCACTGATTCCATCATCCTGGCTTTGTTTCAAGAGCTGTGGAGGAAATTGTGGGGGAATCTCTTTTAAGGGGCCCCCCTTCGGGCATCCCGTGCCCTCATGGTGGGGGGCGCTGGGGAACCCGGGAAAGCAGCTATGGCGCCCCTTGTCTCTGATGACTGCTGATTCCCTTTCCCCTGGAACATCTCTCCTCCCTGGTCCCCTTGTGCTGATGCTAAGATGGCAGTGATGCCAGGTGGGGAGGGGGCAGGAGAAGGGCCGGGCATTTTTGTGGGGTTTGTCAAACTATAGTCCCCATACCTTTCCCATCACCCCTGCCCCTTTTTAGTGGGCATACCCCATCCCTTTCCCCCCCCGGGGGCCGTTTTTCATTGGGAACCCAAATTTCCCCCACAGGGTCTGGGGGGGAGGTGGCGGATTTGGGCCCCCGATTTTTGTTCATGTCGGCATCCAAGAGCCATAACTTTTTATGTCTTTGCAGACATAGGATGTACTTTTCATTGGTACCATTAATGTACTGGAAGCCCCCCAAAATCCTTTATGGGCTGGAATGTGAACAAAACCACAGTCGTGCCATTGTTGTGGGGGTTTTCAGAAAATTTGGTTTTAAAATGGTTTTGATTTTGGTCGGTACAAGTCTGTTGATCCCAAAATTTTTTAAAGGGGGTTTTGTCTCACTACAAGGATTGTTTTTTATTTTAAAGTTTTTGCAGAAAAAAGGTCACTTTGCAATATGTGAAAATTTAACGGTGCCCTACCTTTTCCCTAGTTATCCCCTCTTGTATGGGTGCCCATACCTGTTTTAAACCCACTCTTGTAGGTTTCCCAGCCGGGTTTTGCTTTTTGTTTAAGATTTTTTGGAGCTATCCTAAAGGGCTCCCAGAACGGGTTTTTCTATAGCTACGCCGGGCCCTTCTTCTGCAGCCTAGGGGGAAACCAGTGAAACCCCCCTAAATTCAAAAGGGGAAACCAAGAAAACAGGATGAATCAGGTAGTGGAAAACCCCCCTTTAAGGTTAGTTTTACCAGCACGGGTTTCTGGTGGAAATTTTCGGCAGATTCAGTTTTTTGAATCCCCCGAAAATCGACTGAAAACCAAAAGACCTCAATAGAAAATCCAAGTTTGTAGTCTAGACAAGGTTTTTTTTATTGAGGAAAATTGTAAACCGGGGAAAGATAGAACATTTCCCCGGATTTAGGACACTTAAATTGGGATTTGAAAATCCGAAACCCAAAACCCGCAACAAAAAGGTCAGGTTTTCACCCAATGTTAAAATAGTTGGTTTTTCGAGGAAAAATTTTAAACTGTAGCCGTGTAGACATATACTGAAAAATAAAAAAAACTTTTTTTCCTCTAAGTTGGCGCCCTGGCACTTTTTTGCTTTCCCCATAAAGGGATCTGATGTGAGGGTCGTTTTTTGGGGCCCCGAAGTGTATTTTTTTATGGGGGCTTTTTAAACCTCTGTTTTTTTTAAATTCCAGTTGCTTCTTGAAGGGGGGTTTGTCTCCCCCCACACACCGTGGTTTTATGGGTTGGGGGTAGGAAACCCAAATTTGTCACTGTGGGGCCTGCCTCTGTCTTGAGAACGAGGCCTAAAACCCTCTCTGTTTTGAATGGAAATGGGGTTTCTGTCTCCCCCATGGGAGAAAAGGGGGAAGGCGCTGGGTTTGGGTTTAAAACCCCTATCACACTGTAATTTTACCATCGGGTGTATGGTGGGAATACCCCTTTTAAAAGGGTTGTCCACCTTCTAGGAAAATCAAAGCAGCAGCTCCTGTGCCCCTATAAAATAAATCCGAAAACCATTTAAAAATCCGAATGAAAACCCTGCGTGTGGACTGGGCCCTCAAAGGGGTTGTTCACCTTGTCGGAAATTCAAAAGTACATCTTCCGGGTTCCGTCCGCGTTCCCTGGTTTTTCCTGTCTTTTCTTTTTATTTAAAAAAAACAGGGGGGGGGTCCCATTCTAAAAACCGTCGAGTGGGGGGGAGCCGTAAACTTTGCCCCTAATTTTTTAACATATGGGGGGAAATTCCCGTTACAAGTGACAGAAGGAAGACCAGAGAGACGCGGCGCTGGACACGGAAGATGTACTTTTGAATTTCTGACAAGGTGAACAACCCCTTTAAGGGCCCGTCCACACGGCAGGGTTTTCATTTGGATTTTGAAACGGTTTTTTTGGGTTTAAAAAACCAACGGGTCAACCATCTGAAATAAAATTTAAAAGGGGGTCCCCTCATTTAAAAGGTTTGCTTTTTTGTTAAAAAAAAGGGGTTTTTTGAAAAAAAAAGTCATTTTTGCAATATGTGCCATTAACAGTGTCTCCCTTTTCCCTAGAAATCCCTTTTTATGGGCTGAAAATCAGCTCCTAAGGTGCTATACTACAGACCTGCTTTGATCTTTTCCTGATAGGCGGCCAGCACTGGTTGTATAGTAAAGCCCTTTGGCCCCCTATGCAGCCTAGTGGAAGAAAGTAAAAACCCCCCTGAATTAAAAATGAAACAAGGAACCCCGGGACTGGGGAAAAGTTAAATCAAAGTAGTGAGAAAACCCCCTTTAAAAAAATAGAATAGCAGCCCCACACTGAACTTTTTTTTCGCCAAATGTTTTTTTACCCCCGGCTTTCCCAAAAAAAAACTTAGAACTTTTTAATTCTTCAGTCAGTTTTGGGTGAAGAGTCAGGGCAGGGGTTGAGGGGGAGGGGGGATCCCCAAACCCGGGACAAAACCCGTCCCCAAAACTATTTTAAAAGCCCACAAAAAATGGGGGGTTTTTTTAATCAGAATCCTTTCCCGGTTTTTTTCCACTGCCGCGGGGGAAAGAAATCCGGGTTTGTTCCCCCACGGTGAAATTTTGGGCGCGCTTTTCGTTCCCTTTTTTGCACTTTAATAGGACCCGAGATGGGGGCCCCAAATTAATTTAATCCCCGGTTTCTTAGAGAACTAGGGGATTCGCCTCCTCCCCCCGCCCCCCCTTACGATTTATTGTAAAACGGGGGAGTTTAAGTGAAAAAATTTTGGGGGTCTGGGGCCCCAACCCTGGGGCCTCGGGTATGCGCTGGCTCCCGAAAACTTTGGTTTTCCCCGGGGAAAATTTTACGAAACCTTTATAACATCGTGTGAAAATACCCAGGTCAGGATCGGGCCCGTTCATTTAATTCCGGCCACAGCCCGGGAAAGGACCCCGGGTTTAAACCCTTAACAGCACAATTTTTGTACGTTACGTCACTTTGGGTTAAAGGGGTTTAAAAACAAGGAAAATGTACCTAGTTAGTGCCCCCCGGGGCCCTTAGAAAAAGGATTTTTCCTTTTTTTAGCCTTTGGGGGGCACTTGGAAACAATTTTAAATTTGGAAAGGGTTTTTTTTTTTCTACCCGGGGCAAAAGGCACGTTAACTGAAAATGCGGGGGGGTCAATTTGGGCCACGGTCTTCCTATACCAGAGGAGTGCATTGTGCCAGGCTTGCTGCCCTCCCCAGGAATACCCGGTTTTATCTATTGGGGTGGGTTACAAATGCTTTGCTTGCCTCAGTCTTGCATGCATGGGTTATTGTCGCCCCACTGCCAGTTGGCACTGCTTTCTCTATTGGCGCATGGCATGTAGATTGGCATTCTTCCCGAGTTTGGGTTACTTTGCTGGCTGGACATGGCATATGACACATTTAGAGTCTGGCTATACAGACTTCTGTGCTAATTAACACTGTCCATTGTTCTTTTGCTGTCTACGTCTGGATCCTGGGCTTGTGCCTGTGATGTCTCGTGGACCTCTGTGGGAATTCCTGTTGTCTACCTGCTTCTCTGCAGTGGTCTCTTGTTAGTCGCTTGGATGTCAGATGTTGCGCCATGCGGCCTTGGTTGTCTTTTCCTGTTTTGGCGCGGAGCTCTTATGAGCAGTAAGGGAGCGGGGGTCTGTACAGCGCTGCAAGGCTCGTAGCCTCCTTTATAGGTGTGATGGTTCAGATGGAAGAACTTCTCAGTCTGTGTTCATTTCATGACAGCTGCTGCTACTCCTGTTACTGATGCTGGGGAACAACTGTCACAACATAGGGATAGCCAGGGGCATTTTATCGTCACCTCAGTCAAAGTTCACCAGATAGTTTTGTGGTCAGGACCTAATGGTTTTTCTCAATGATCAGGGGCGTTACTAGAATATATAGGGCCTCATTGCAAAATAAGATGGGGCCCCACCACCTAATAATGAGACAGTGAACCAGCAGCATAAGGAGCAATGGCTAAAGGTATAAATAATACCGCCATATACCACAGTCTGCGTAGTAGTGCTGGAGAGCAGAAAGCCACCAACTTATTAGCTATAAAATGTGCAATGTTCTTGCCCCTGAACCTCTGGGCACCAAAGCAGTGACTATGACTATAGTTACGCTCATGCCGGTGATCTCTACCTATAGTATCAGTCGCAATTTCTTCTCTCTCTGGAAACCTTAATTATTTTTTCCTTTATTTTCTTGGTTAGTAACATTGGAGAACAATGGGGCAGATGTACTAGTACTGTCTAATACTTGCCATAAACCTAGACCATACAATCTAAAAATGCTCCGTGTTTAGACGCTGTGGGCTATATGTATGAAAACTGTCTAGGTGTAAGACATTCTTTGTTGCTCATTGCAACTAAGCGCTCTCCTTTCATTTTATATAGCGCTCTGAAAAAATTAAAGGAGATCTCCTGATTGGTTGCTATGGGCAACAAAGAAAGTTTTACACCTAAAACACAGGGCCTCATGTATGAAAACTGTCTAACTTTACTCCATATACTAGTTGGCTTAGGTTGCGTCGACAATTGCTCCCAAACTTTGGCGCACGGTAAACCACAAACCCACGCCCCATTTTCTGAAACCACACCCCTTTTTAAGCAAACTGTAGAACACATATTAATTGCAGTGTAAAGCATGTATTTGGAATACGATTACTGCTTAGTAAGGATAAGGGTATGTTCACACAGTGTTTTTGGATCCGTGTTGGATCCGAAAATCGCATCCTGAAAAACGCTGCATCTAAAACAGATCCACGTATCCAGCACGCAGCTGCATGTTTGGATGCGTGTTGGTTGCAGCAGGATCGCACCCTATAGTTTTAAATAGGGCTCCTGCTGCGTCTTTCGGACCAAGAATTGACATGACCATTCCTGGAACAGATCCGAAAGATGCAATGAGACGCATCCGCAATCACTCATGTCAACACCGATGCGTGTTCCATATTAAAAGCAATGTAAAATCACATGGCTATTTATTAAATATGTGTTTGGGTCCGTTTGGGGACCGACAGACGGATCCAAACACGCGGCTCAAAAGCGTATGTTACACAGAGGAAAACACCGTGTGAACATACCCTTAGGGCATGTTCACATGACGGATTTGGCCCCGGGTTTCGATGCGGCCAAAACCTCGTCCAAATCGCGCCCCGTTTGGTAACATGGTTTCCTATGGGAAACTGCGTTACTGTTTACACGCCGCGGGTTTGAGAACTCTCCTGTCAATTCTTGACAGGGAGTCCTCAGCGCAGCGGTGTTGCCGCGGGTGTCGCCGCGGTTGGGGCACGGCTGGGCCGCGGTTTTCCCTCTGCCTATTAATTTGCATGGGGGCAAACCCTCGCCGCAAGCCGTGCCGCAAACCACGCCCAGCGCCCGTGCCGCAAACCACGCCCAGCGCCCGTGCCGCAAACCACGCCCAGCGCCCGTGCCCCAAACCACGCCCAGCACCCGTGCCGCAAACCCGCGTCGGGAGACGCAAGTTTGCGCCGAGGGCAGGATGAGGTGTGAATGAGGCCTAAAGGGTTTTCTTACATCTGTCCTCTTCCTGCTGGATAGATCTTAAATACCTTCATCGGCTCAGACTGGCCCACAAGGGAGCAGAGGAAACCTCTAGTGGACCCTAGGTCATGCCAGGCCTGGGGCTGCTTTTTAAGGAAAAGGGAGAAGGAGAGGCAGAAAGTAAGGGGTACGTACAGTAGCTATAGGGCTGGCCCAAAGCACCAACACCCCTTCTGGGGTCTGAGTACCAACTCCTCTGGTGGCAATCCAGAACCAACTAATCTGGTGTGCACCAGGCACCTCAGGCTGATACTGTACATAGGGGTATAGAGCAGTGTATAAGGTTTACCTTTTATACCATGTATTCTAGGATGAGCCGTAGCTAAAGATAAAAATACTTGAGGACTTTGAATCCTGAATTACACTATAATTGTATAGTACCCAGCATGCCCTTAGAAGCAGGGAGCCGCGTGCTATCTGATCTGTTTAGCTGTTTAATTGGATTGGAGGGGGATCGCTGTGAGTTCAAGCCTCGGGATTATTGCCTGTCCTGTCATGCTGTCTAAGGCAAAGGATGTATAAAATAGATGGAGAAGGAACACTTTGGGCAAAATTGTAAAAAAAAAAAAAGTAGTTACTAGGAAAAAAATCTCTCTTATACGGTGTCCTACGGCTTCATTCAATGGCCATGAGCATGAGGCCTTCAGCTGGTGTTGCACACAGTGGTTTTTGGGAGAACTGTCTCTGCCTTTAGGGAGCTTTCACACAGCGCAATTTTGATGCAGTTTCAACTGCGCTCCAATTATCTGCCTTTATTAGCAGAAAGCTTCTTTCACTGATCTAAACTGTTTGGAAAGTGAGTAATCTATTACTGTGTATATAATCCACAAGACTTCAAACACAGTCATTGATTACTTACTTGAAACACCTTTCTGAACAAACTAGAGAACTGAAAGAAGCTTGCTGCTAATAAAGGCAGTTTAATTGGAGCGCAGTTAGGCTGTGTTCACACGGGTTTACTGCGGGACGTAATTACGCCCCGCAGTTACGCCGTGTGGCCGGGGGCGGGGAGGGAGCGGGGGGCGGCCCATAGACAATCATTGCTAGCGGCGCGTATACGCCGCTAGAAAATGACATGTCAATTATCTGCCCCCTCGGCGTATTCGCCGAGCAGGGAGAGGAGACGTAATCCATAGTTCTCTATGAGAACTGTGCATTACCGTAGTGACTGGGCCGTTTTCAGCCCGTAATTTGCACACCTTTTAATGGTAATAATTCATGTTATGGCCGCCCGACTTGGAATCCAAGCAGAATCCATGTTAAGGAATGGACTTGTCAATTTTTATTTTTTTTTTATCATCCTAGTATTCCATAGTGTCAACTACCGCCAGGTTGTCCATTCCAATGAATGGGATTTTGTTTTCAAGTGGATTTTGATGCAGAATTCTTGTTAAATGTTGTGTTAAAACCTGTCATATCAACATAGCCATAGACGCACTTCTAGCCTCAGTTCAAACAATTTAATAAAGAAAAAAGTTCCATAAAAACTGCAGTGTTTTTTCTTAAAAAAAAATAAAATAAAATATAGCCCGCTTGAAAGAATTTATATAACCATTCAGCCTCTGGTCACATGCCTACATTAAACTCTTAGGTACATTCATTCCTTTCCACATGACCTCTTTTTATTCCTTCTGCAGTTCTTTGTGTGGTGCTCATAGCCTCAGTTTAAGGCTCTGTCCACATGACGAGTATTTCAAGTTCGAATCCCCATGGATTCCAATTATTGAAAACCAAAAGTTAACCGTTCCCATTAACCTCAATAGAAAATATACAGTGTAGTTCATACAACGCATATTTTCTCCTTAAAAAAACTTAGAGCATGTTCATTCTTTGATCATATTCCATGTGGAAAATGTGTAGAAATATATTACTGATGTCAATGGAAATGGCTAAAAACCTCAAAACACAGCCAAAACCTTTAGGCCATATTCACACGGCTTATTCTGGGACGTATTTCAGTCCGTATTGCGTGCCGTACTGCGCAAATTACGGCTGAAATCCGTCCCGGTCATTACGGTAATCCACAGTTCTCATAGAAAGCTAAGGATTACGGCTCCTCTCCCCGCTCGCACAATACGGTGAGCGGGGAGAGAGGTGACATGCTACTTATTTATGGCGTATATGCGCCGTGGATAATGCATGTCTATGGGGCCGGCGGGCTTACGCCCCTAGCCCCCACCTGCGCCGCCCCCGTACACACGGCCTAATTGCGGGGCAATTACATCGTGTGAACATAGCCTTATGGTGTATGTGGTTTTTACGTGGACCTGTGTCCAAAGCCACATTGAAATGAATAGAACTCATTTCTGAATGTAAATTGTGAATAAAAACAAAAGCTAAATCCACCTGCAATACCAATACTTGTTGAAAACCGCATACATCATGGTGCACTTTCTGTGATCTCATCAATGCCACATCCCCTACATAAGGCACTGTTCTTCACATATGCAGAATCTCTGTTCTATCCTCCCAACTCCCTAGCGCTACGTAACTGCGGATTGATGGTAATGTCCATATTTCCATCGTTAGTCATGTTTTTCCAAATCCACTTGAAGTGTTGAAGTATAAGCTTTGCTTGATGTGGGGCTTTGTGTGTGATTTCTTTTTAGCCGTTTTAGTGAG
Source organism: Phyllomedusa bahiana (assembly GCA_025379985.1). NCBI lineage: Eukaryota > Metazoa > Chordata > Amphibia > Anura > Hylidae > Phyllomedusa > Phyllomedusa bahiana. The sequence goes on along the minus strand of JAODAL010058922.1, from coordinate 7,726 downwards.
GACAGAGGCCGCAGAAGTGTAACGTGTGTGTAAATGAGCCCGGCTTTACAGGATACACTTAGGCTTGGGCCACACAGCATAGGACAAAACTATTGGAAAGCAGACGGCATTTTGTTCTATACACGACCATGGTTTTTGTTGTTGTTTTGCGCAAAACCCGTGGTCGGTTTTAATTTTTGCCGCCTGCCCATACAATTTCTTGTACGGGAAAAACTCCAGTGGAATTTGCAACATGTTGCGTGTTCCACCGGATTTTTAACGTGGTGGTAATAAACCCGTGCTGTCGTTTTTCATTGCTGTCTATGCAGCACAGTGTACCGTCGAATTCTCAGCGGTTTCCAAATCCTGAAACCGCCGAAAATCTGAGGGTATTTCTGTGCTGTGTAAACAAAAAAACCCGGAGTGAAGAACTTGAACAAGCTGGAGTGCTGCTACTTTAGTTTTATGTGTTAAAATGCTTTTTAGAACTGTTGCTATAGTAAAGTAGCTGTTCCAATTAGCGCAGTACTGTAAAGCCCCTGAAAGCCACTAGGTAACTACTGAAAATGTAGAGAAGGGACAACTGTGACCAGGGCTGCCATCAGTCATCTATTAACCGTTTCAGGGCCCCATACAGCCAAATCAAATGGGGCCCCCACCAACAACTATTTCCTATTTTTTAACATATCAGTGGGCTCCTTTTTGATCAGGGCCCCTGACAGGAGTACTGCCCTATTGGCACCCCTGACTGTGAGTATGTATATATATATATATATATATATATATATATATATATATATATATTATATATATATATAGGAATGGAATAAATATCTATTCAGGTATACAATGTATAACAAGGGTCTGTGATGTTCATATAGTGACGGATCCATACGTAGTGGAAGGGCCTGTGCACAGTCCTGTGAATTCTGTGATGTCCAGCGTTGTCACTCGTCTCTATAGGACCATGCTATATGTCCTATTTCCTATTCCGGCATGCAGATTTTTCTCTTTTTTTTTTTTTTTTTAAGTGATGTGCTCTAGTAGTTACTGTCTTATGAGTTCTTTGGGGAAAGAATACCAATTGTATGTTATTGTATAGCGGCACCTATTGTAGCACATGAAACGCCAACTGCTTCTTAGGCCATGTTCACACGGCTTATTTCACCGCGGATTGGAGCCGTACGGCGCGCCGGATTTGCGCTTCAGTACGGCTCCAATCCGTCGCAGTAATTACGGTAATCCACTGCTCTCATTGAGAACTGTGGATTCCATCGCTCCTCCCCGCTCGGCAAATAGGCCGGGCGGGGAGAAAGTGACATGAACATTATCCAGGCGCAATACGCGCCGTGGATAATGCAAGTCTATGGGGCCGGCGAGCAGCGCCGCCGCCGCTCCTCGGCCCCGCCCCTTATTCAAGCCGTATTGCGGGCGGGATCCGGCCCGCAATTGCGGCTTGAATAAGCCGTGTGAACACGGCTTTAGTCGAGAGGCACTCCACCATACTCTGCATTGTGCATGGAGTGAAGGGTTAGGGTGCTTTCACACACAGGACTGTACTGCCATCAAACTGCCTTTATTACCAGCAATCTCCTTTCTGTTATCCATTGTGTGGAAAGGTGTAATCAAGGGAGTAATCAATTACTGTGTTTGAGCTCTTGCAGTTGACACATTTCTAAACAAAGAATACCAAAAGAAATTGTATCCAATACAGTCATATAGAAATGTAAAAACAATGCTTTATTAAATATTATAAACAATTAAAAAATATATCAGTAACAGACAAAATCCTACTCAAATAAAAAATAATCAACTAATCCCACTGAAACATAATGCTGTACATCATAGAGGTGATAATAGTATCAAAACATCTCATAAATAAGTACAAAACATCCATTTTATACATCACTAAAGATCAGCAGAGTAGAATGAACCAAACACCCCGACGCGCTTTTCACCTGCGCTTTCTCAAGCATTGTTTTTACATATTACTGTATTGGATACAATTTCTTTTGGTATTTATGGTATCCATTCTATTTGATTAGCCCGTGTATTTATAGGGTTACTATATTTCTAAACAATTTAGGGTATGTTCACATGGCATAATTGCGGCACCAATTTTGCCGCGTATTTGCGCAATTACGGTAATCCATAGCTCTCATAGAGAACTATGGATTACGCCTCCTCCCCCGCGCGTACAATACGATTGTGAGTAATGCATGTCTATGGGGCCGGCGGGCTTCTTGACCCCACCCCGCGCCTCGTACTGGACGCGCCACAGTACATCGTGTGAACATACCCTTATATAACAGAAAGGAGTTTACTGATAGTAATGGCAGTTTAATTGCTGTGCAGTACTGCAAGTGAAAAGAATGCACCAAACCATGTGGTGTGAAAACACCCCTAGCAATAAATGGTACCACTGTAATGCGGCCAACAACTATTGTGGTACCCCGCACTAGAGAAATACAATTACCTTAACAATTTGACCGACCATCCTCAAGTATTTAGGGTAGGGAAACACAGTAGAGTTGTGATGTGATGTCACTCTGGCACCCCGGACCAGGGAAATTCCAATAGGTTAATGATGGCTGTATGAATTTCATATGAACATTGCCCTTAAGGCTGCTTTCACACAGCGCAGTTTTGGTGCAGTTTTATCTGCTCTCCAATTAAACTGCCTTTATTACCAGCAAGCTTCTTTTCACTTATCTAAACTTTTTGGAAAGTGAGTGATATAGGAGTGTGTTTCTATCCACAAGACTTCACACACAGTCAGTGATTACTTACTTGAAACACCTTTATGAACACTTTGGACAACTGAAAGAAGCTTGCTGGTGATAAAGTTAGTGTAATTAGAGCGAAGTTAAAACTGCACCAAAACTGCGCTGTGTGAAAGCAGCCTAACGATCTATGTTTATCAGTGTCCACTGTTCGTTATGGCCGGTGTTTATCTACAATCCAGGAGCCACGAATTAACCCAATTGAAACTCCCTGGTGCAGGGAGCCAAAGTGGTTCTCGGCCACATCACAACTGTACTGTGTATTCCTCCCCTAAAGACTTTGTGATGGTCGGTCAAAATATAATTTTGAGTTGATATCCATTCAAGCTTGCTCCTTACATCAGGGTTTTGTTAGGAGCGTCTGTTATAGGTTCTGTCAAAAATGACATGTATTATTTTTTATTTCCATTCAGATGATGGACACCTTGATGGAAGCTGACAGACCCCATTGTGGTCAGTATAGCACCGACCTCTTCATTCACTTCTATGGGAATTCCGGGTACAGCTGAGCATGTGCGCTCAGCTATACTTGGAACTTCCATAGAAGAGAATGAGGAAGAAGGTGCTAGCGCCGTCCTCGTCATTAACATGCAGGGTCGGATTGCTGTGAGCGGCCAGAGAAGTGAATTTCCTGCAACGGGACTACCCCTCTAAGTTCTGATGTCAATACTGCATTGTTATATGTAAGGTGAATTATTTGCACCCTTTGGCTTTAGTTACATGGCTGGAATATGACTCCTTTTTGTACTCGGCTGTCATGAGACATAGGACGGCTTGTTTCTCTCACACTGTATGTATCAAACAGAAAAACAGGTGTTCTTTCCTACAAATATTGGTCTAGTGGAGAATACCCCCTTCATATGGCAGCTCCTACAGACTATACAGCTCTGCTGTGTGAACATGGCCCTATTTAATTTGTGTTCCTCATTTTTCTAATGTAGGTTACAAAATAAAAATTGAATGCTTAGTGGCTTTGATTTTGGGAATGTGACTTGGCACATATCACGTTTATGATGTACATTTAGCATTTATGCTGGGATACATTAAATGTATCCATAGGATTAAATGACCCCATGAGGTTCAAAAATGTGTCCGTTTGGCTGGTATATGTCCAAAAAGTAGAATCGTGCTGGAGCCTACGCTGTTCTATACAACAGCTTTCAGAAAAATTGGAAAACCAGATGCATAGTTTTTAACGTATACGGCTTGTACTTAATGCCAGAAACGTGGTGTATATCTAGCCGGAGGTATGTTCACATGGCAGATTCCACGCCGAAACAGCGTCCAATACCAACTGCAAAGTGACATTGTTTTCAATGTAAAAACAGCGTCACAGGGCACACAATAAGGCCACGTATACACTGCACAGACCAAATACTGGTTGGGAAATCTCGACCAGTATTTGGTCTGCTTTTTGCACACAAGGGGACAGCTTTTCTCCGTGGATTCAAGCCCTCTCCCTTCACACACACCTGTTCATGTTCTGCCCGAAAACCGGACGGAAGAATTATCATGTTCTTCGGTACGCCGGTGGTCTAAAAAACGTCCAGCGGAAAATCCGTGCTGCGTGGATTTTCCAGACAAGTCTATAGGTAAGCGTTGCTTGTCGGTTTTCAGACGGTTTGTAAAACCGACAAGTAACAGGTGCCGTGGGGACAAGCCCTAAGGCCCAGTTCACACGGCTTATTCACGCCGTAATTGCAGGACGGATTTCGCCCCCCAATTAGCCTCGGTCCACACGGCTTATTCAAGCCGGAATTGTGAGCCGGATTGCGCTCGCAATTCCGGATTGAATAAGGGGCGGGGGCGCGGCCCTAAGGCCCCATAGACTTGCATTATCTACGGCGTGTATTGCGCCTGGATAATGTGCATGTCACTTTCTCCCCGCCCGGCGGATTCGCCGAACGGGTAGGAGCGACGAAATCCACAGTTCTCTATGAGAACTGTGGATTACCATAATTACTGCGATGGATTGGCGCCGTACTGCAGCGCAAATCCGGCGCGCAGTACGGCGCCAATCCGCGGCCAAATAAGCCGTGTGAACGGCCGCTTACAGCGTGTGCCGTAGGGGCCCCAAAGATATCAATAATCCACTGCTCGTATCCTGCCAGGATAATATGCATGTCACTGTCTCCACGCTCGGTGTATTAGCCAAGCTGGGAGAGGAGACGGAATCCATAGTTCTCAATGAAAACTGTGGATTATCGTAATGTCTGGGACGGATTTCAGCCGTATTGGACCGCAGTACGGCTGAAATCTGTCCCCAAATCAGCCGTGTGAACGAGGCCTAATGCTATGTTCACACGGCTTATTTTGGGGCACATTTCGCCACGTATTTCACGGCGTACTGCGCTGTAATACAAGCGAAATGTGCCCAAATAATTACAGTAATCGATAGTTCTCTCCCCGCTCGTACAATACGATCGTATTGTATGCGCGGGGAGATAAGTGACATGCAACTTATTGACAGTCTATGTGACCGGCAGCCTGCCACCCCACCCGCGCCGCGACTCCCCGATCTTCCGGCATAATTGCGGGGCGTACTGTACATCCCGCAATTAAGCCATGTGAACAGACCTTACAGGTTTTCACTGCTAGAAAAAAAAATGGGAGAGGGGGGCGGAGAGCTGTGTAAGAAGACTGAAAGGTCCATTCTTGAGGCAGTTTCAGTGCTGAAATTAGGCGCTGAATCCTCACATGGTGTACAAAGGCGGAAATTTGTTTCTGAAAACCGTCCCCAAAACCACGTCTAAAAGTATAAAAATCCGCGTTCAAAAACCTTGCTAGCTGGGGTGGGTTTTAGATGTGGATTCCGCGGTGCTATGTGAACCTACCCTTACAACTAGTTGTCTGTAACATATTGAACACAGCCGCCCTGTGTCTCTTGTATTGTAGGTCCCTTGGTTTGCAGGTAAACCAGTTATCCCAGTGTTTGTATTATGGGTGACGTAAACTTGCCTCTTGCATCCTTGCTCCATTTCTTAGTTACAGAGGTTGCACAGAGAGTATTTCACTATGCAGAAAGCAGTGCAGCTGTAGATGTAGCTCTTGCTGCACCATTAGCAGCACCTATGTAGGTATCTTAAAGGGGTTGTCTCAGTACATTGATTCCTCTTACCTCAGTCCTGCTTTCTTGGTTTTACTTTGAATTCAGGGGTGTGTTTACCCCTAGGCTGCAGAAAAAGCCAGGTCTGTAGCTATAGCAACCAGCACTGGCAGCCTATCAGGATGGATCAAACAGGTCTGTAGCTATAGTGACCTGAGGAGCTGATGCAGCCATACAAGAGGGGATATCTAGGAATAGGTAGGAAACTGTTAATGGACACATATTGCAAAGTGACTTGTTTTTGCAAGATCTTTAACATAAAAAGCAATCCTTGTAGTGAGACAACTCCTTTAACTTTACGACCAGTTCCTTGCAGTGGGTGATATCCAACCCTGCACCATGCATAATGAATTACTTCAATCTGAAAAGCTGTATATTATGCAGCAATGCTGCAGGAGAAATGAAGCATTGCACCATGTCCTTGGAAATCAATGGGCAGCCTATCAAAAGCAAGGACCATCCTTCAGAGCTGGAGCAGCACTTTGTAGAATTTCCTCAGCAGATAAAGCGGTCCCAAAGCAGAACACCCCTGTGTTGCATCCTTATACCCACCATGATGGAATAGATTTACATGTCAGATGGCTAAGGCCACATTGGCAGCATGGGAAAGTCCTTCACACGGCCATAATATGGGCACAGTTTAGCAACCTGGACGTCTCATGGAATGAACATAAGCTGTGGTGAGACAAGCTTGGCTCGACTGCACTGCCTGAGGCCTGGTTGTTACTGCTGTAATACAGATATTAACAAGCACATGTTTATGATTCTGCAAGTGGCTTCTACATAGAGAGAAATTTCCTATTACATAAGAACCCAGCCCAGACTCGGAGGCAGGCAGCACTTTTCGCCATGACTGCCCCTTGACAGGGGTCTCTGGGGCTTAAAGGGGTTCTCTGCTTTGCACAATTCCTACTTGTTAAAGGGGCCCTACTACTGTAAACTGACCACAAAGTTTCCACCAGTGAGCAGCTGTAATCTGTTGAAAAGCCAGGCTTTTCAGTGTTTAGTTTCCTTGCAGCGCCACCACAGGAGAAATAAGGCATTACAAGGTGCCTATTCATATCAATGTGTTGTCTGTGTAATGCAGCACAGGTCCTCCAGAGCGAGAAATGTCTCTACTCTGATTAAAACATGAGGACCCTGAACAAGGGGCCTCTCTGTATTAACTCAGGATTCCCTAGTCGGGTATATGAAAATAGGTTTTCTAAACTGGACATTCCTTTTAATGGGGGAAAAGCAGCCCTGTAAACAGAAGAGACGTAATTTAAAGCTCCGGGGCCCCAGTGCAAAATCCATAACTGTGCCCCCACCTACCATGTACCACTTATAATCTGGTATCTCCTTATGCGATACAGGGGGCTCTGGGCCCCCTAGGACTCCAGGGCCCGGTAGTGACTGCTACCCCTGCGCCCCCGAACAGGAGTTGTCTCAACTAGCCCCAATAATATTGTCAACTGGCTTGGAAGCTAGATGGTATTCAGCACACTAACATGGCTTTAGTCACAGTCAGTATTTATAGGTGGTTTGTGTGTGCATATGCATGTGTCCCACTATAGACATTGAAGACATATCGATAGGCTATGCCATCAGTGTGTGATAGGTGCACGTCCCACCTCAGGAAGCCAAACCTGTCTTGAGAACAAGCCCCGAAACCTCTCCAATTCCAACTTACATTGATTTCAGTAGGAAAGTTCTGACTGGCTGTGTGTTTAAAATGGAGAGAATTCGGGTTTTGTTAGGTGCAAGTAGCATATCGACACACCATCAATGTGTATGGTGGGAATAGCCTTTAAAGGGCAGAGTTCTTATCCAGGAAAAAAATGCAATCTGTGATGTTGTTTAAAATATATATTTTACA
>JAODAL010058921.1:0-21800 GCA_025379985.1 Phyllomedusa bahiana | reverse complement strand
CCTTCCCACAGCATCCCTCCCACAGCCTCCCCTTCCCACAACATCCCTCCTCACAGCCTCCCCTTCCCACAGCCTTCCCTTCCCAGAGCCTCCCTCCTCACAGCCTTACCTTCCAACAGCCTCCCCTCCCCACAGCATCCCTTCCCACAGCCTCCCTCCCCACAGCATCCCTCCCCACAGCCTCCCTTTCCCACAGCATCCCTCCTCACAGCCTCCCCTTCCCAGAGCCTCCCTCCCACAGCCTCCTCTTCCCACAGCCTCGCTCCCCACAGCCTCCCTCCTTACAGCCTCCCCTTCCCCCAGCCTCCCCTTCCCACAGCCTCCCTCCTCACAGCCTCCCCTTCCCACAGCCTCCCTTCCCACAGCATCCCTCCCCACAGCCTCCCTCCTCACAGCCTCCCCTTCCCACAGCCTCCCCTTCCCACAGCATCCCTCCTCACAGCCTCCCCTTCCCACAGCATCCCTCCTCACAGCCTCCCCTTCCCACAGCCTCCCCTTCCCACAGCCTCCCTCCTCACAGCCTCCCTGCTCACAGCCTCCTTGCTCACAGCTTCCCCTTCCCACAGCCTCCCCTTCCCACAGCATCCCTTCCCACAGCCTCCCTCCTCACAGCCTCCCCTTCCCACAGCATCCCTTCCCACAGCCTCCCTCCCCACAGCATCCCTCCTCACAGCCTCCCTCCTCACAGCCTCCCCTTCCCACAGCCTCCCTCCTCACAGCCTCCCCTTCCCACAGCATCCCTTCCCACAGCCTCCCTCCTCACAGCCTCCCCTTCCCACAGCCTCCCTCCCCACAGCCTCCCCTCCTCACAGCCTCCCCTCCCCACAGCCTCCCTCCTCACAGCCTCCCCTTCCCACAGCCTCCCGAATTACTTCAGGACGAATCACGTTAAATAAACAGCTATTTCCTGGCTGCACAGAGCCTGCAGGTTGCTGTAGAACATTGTGCCATGCTTAAATATGCAGAGGGAGCTTGGTTTGGTCTTCATACAATGTTGTGTTTTAGTATGACACGCAGATGACTGCCGCCGCTCTTAGAATCGCTTCACTATAAAATTCCCTGGGCACTTAAGAGGGCAAAACTGACCAAAAAACTGAAGCGGGAATGCAGCCTGATAAAGTCAGGGCAGCGCCATCTGGAAAACAAAAACAAGCTGAGGGCTAAGATGCTACGATAGTAGTAGGTTACTGGAGCCGCCACATGTCTCAGCACAGTAAGGGGACGTCACAGTAGGGGTCTCTCCATGAGGGCAGAGCTTTAAACTGTCACAGAATATGACAGAACCTGTTCTGTTAAACGCTGATACATGTAGAGGCCCCCCCGAATGAGTGAAGAGGGTGTCGGCAGTAATTTTGCATTGACGTCTCTGATCATTTTGCCCTTCCTTTCATCCGTCAGTGTCCGCTTTCAATCGGTCAATAATCCATCAGTATTGCTGAAGCCAAAAACAAACAGGAGTTAATCCAAAAGAGAGGACCAGTAAATGGGATATTCGCATGTCTTCTGTGTTCTGTATCCACTCCTGCTTTTGGCTAGACAGTCCTGATCCTTCCCATTCCTTCTGACAGGTGAAAAGAAGGGGAAAACCAAACATAGTGGCAACGTCATAGAGTGGAAATAGCATTAGGAAACCACAGGGTGTTCCAGTGAGACAGCGGTCACTTGGCAGCAGCATGAGTAGGCCACAGAGTGGCACAATGACAAATTTCGGGGGTGGATGCAGCAAAATCAGGAGCCCACAAAAATGGCAGAATGACACGTGTGGAGGTGACGGCATCAAACAGCAGCAGCTGAGGTCAGAGAGTGGCACAATGACGAGTGTGGAGGGCAAAAACAGGAGTTAGGCCACAGAGTGGCACAATGACAGAGTGTGGAGGTCACGCATCAGCCACAGCAGCAGCATGAGGTCAGACAGTGGCACAATGAAATTCTGGAGGTGGCAAAAACAGGAGTAGGCCACAGAGTGGCACAATGAAAGAATGTGGAGGTTACGGCAGCAGCCACAGCAGCAGCATGAGGTCAGACAGTGGCACAATGACATTCTGGAGGTGGCAAAAACAGGAGTAGGCCACAGAGTGGCACAATGACAAGTGTGGAGGTGACGGCAGCAGCAGCATGAGGTCAGAGAGTGGCACAAGGACACAGTGTGGAGGGGACGGCATCAACAGCAACAGCAGCAGCATGAGGTCAGACAGTGGCACAATGACATCCTGGAGGTGGCAAAAACAGGAGTATGCCACAGAGTGGCACAATGACAGAGAGTGGAGGTGACGGCAGCAGCAGCATGAGGTCAGAGAGTGGCACATTGACAGAGTGTGGAGGTCACAGCAGCAACAGCAGCAGCATGAGGTCATAAAGTGGCACAATGACACAGTGTGGAGGTGACGGCTGCAGCCACAGCAGCAGCAGCATGAGCTCAGAGAGTGGCACAATGTCACAGTGTGGAGGTCACGGCAGGAGCAATAGCAGCAACAGCATGAGGTCAGAGAGTGGCACAATGACAGAGTGTGGAGGTGACGGCAGAATCCACAGCAGCAGCATGAGGTCAGAGAGTGGCACAATGACACAGTGTGGAGGTCACGGCACCAGCAATAGCAGCAGCATGAGGTCATAGAGTGGCACAATGACAGAGTGTGGAGGTGGGTGGAAATACCAGTCCCTGGTAAAGATGATGGTAGGCAGATGGAGAAACTGGCAGCAGATGTGTGGCATCAGGATGGCGGCAGGTGGCGGCGTCAGAATAGTGGCTGAGGCAGGTAGTTTGAATCAATTCTCAAAGTTTTGGTGAGGCGTCATGGCTGATGTAATCTGACGCCTAAGGCATTGGTGTGTGGAAATCCTGGCCAATCCATGCCAGATTCATCTTGACAAAGGTTAGTAGTTCCACATTTTCCGTGGACAAGCGGGTTCTCCTTGGGGTAACGATGGCCCCCCGCCGCACTGAACACCCGCTCTGATGCCACAGCAGATCTTCTAACTGGGGTGGCAGAGTGTTGTTGTCCAAGTAGGCCACAACCTGTTGGTTCAGGGTCTGCTCCAGGTCCTGCTGCTGCTGGCGAGTGCCCTCCTCACTAGGCGGGTGAAGGAAGCTGCTCATCAGCGACTCCAGACTTAGGTTGTTGCTGATGGAGCTGATACTGCTCCTACCACCCAAATTCCCACAGCAGCTGCGGCAGTGGTACGTGAGCGCTGAGGAACCCCCCGGTCAGACCTGTCAGAGGATGGACGATGCAGCACATAAGCAGTGGCCAACTGACTACGGAGGACTTCTCTATAGTATTTGAGTTTTTTTCCCCCCTCCCCAGCAGCTGGGAAAAAGGCTCACCTTTTGGACCGGTAGCGAGGGTCCAATAGGGTGGAGAGCCAGAAGTCATTCCTCTGCCAGATGGTTTACTATTCGGCTGCAACTAGCCAGGCAAATCTGCATGCTGCGGCATCTGCACAAGTGGGAATTTTGAGGGTCTCCCTGCCGCCATCTCCACTGTATACTGCCACGGTGCTTGCGGGTCATCTGCCTCATCTTCCTCATCTCCATCTACCATCTCCAGCTGCTCCTGCTCCTCCGCTCCTGTCACCTGGGTAGAAAAACCACTCATTTCACCAGACAATGCTTGTGCCCAATGTCCTCCCCCTCCTCCAGTTCAGTCCCACCGGACTCATGTGGCCACGAGATGTAGTCGCCACGTATCCAGTCCCCTGCCCAGACAGATTTTTCAGCATCTGTTCCAGGACATGAAGCAGTGGAATGACGTTATTCATCCCGTAGTCCTTGCGACTGACAAAAAACGTGGCCTCCTCAATGGCCTAGCAAATAGGCAGGTGTCACGCATGAGCTGCAACTGGCTGACATCAAAGTTACATGGGGAGTACTCCTGTCTGCCTGAATCATCAAAAAATCGTTAATGACCTTTCTCTGTTCATACAGTCGGTCCAACATGTGCAGGCTTGAATTCCAACGTTTGGAAACATCGCATATCAGCTTGTGTTGGGGGAGGCCGTTCTGCCGCTGCAATTTGAGGTGGCTTTGTAGGAATGGATGAAGTGCATGCACAGTTTCTTGGCCATTTTAAGAATCTTCTGAAGATCATTGGAAAACTTCAGGAACCTTTTCACAACCAGATTAAACACATGGGGCATGAAGGGGGCATGGACCATTTCCCCCCCGGTGCAGTGCGGACACCATGTTCCTCCCATTGTCCGTCACCATGGTTCCCATTTGCAGTTGGGGGCGGAGAAAGCCACACATCGATTTTCTTGCTGCATGACACGGAACAGTTCCTCCCCCGTGTGACTCCGCTCACCGAGGCCCAAACCAGGTGTAGAACTTGTGTGACACTGCTGTGCCCTACACATGTGGTATGATGGAGCAGCACTTGTGGAGGCTGAGATGGTAGTGGTGGTGGTGGAGGAGGAGGTGGCGGACATTGGCGCAGCAGCAGTTTGACAACGTGGAGGAGAAAGCGGCGTCTCCTGTCCAAGTTGTTTGGTGTGGGCTGGGCAGGAAGCACATTCACCAGTGGGCCGTAAGGACATGCTCTGGCCCTGACCGTTTGTTACAGCTCACAGGGTCCCCCGTTGCGGTGCACCTTGGAAAAACCGATAAGCTCAAGCACTGGCCCACCTTCTGTTCTACATATTTGTGAAGGGCTGGTACTGCCTTTTTTGGGAAAAAAAAATTACGGCTTGGAACTCTCCACCCTGGCTCGGCACAGGCCATTAATTCTCTGAACGGTGCAGAGTCCCTTTTGGGAAAGGGAGGGACTGCAGTCCCCAAACAATTGGAAGGACACGGTCGCTTCTGCCCCTTGGTGGTTGAAGATATGTTGTCTCTTTGCTTTGCCTCGTTGAACGGTTGGCGCATGAGTAGCGAGGGCAAAAGCATATGGATGGGAGATGATGGAAAAGAGAAACGCCCCCTTCAGCAGAGGTGGTGGACCTTTTGTGGCTGCATTGGCATGCATCCCATGGGCCTGCTGCGGCGGCGGAGGGACCACCCATCTGAGCCCCTTTTCCCAGGCACTGGATGGTGATGTTTTGATGTTTTGCGCAGGGCGGGGTGCCAACTTAGCTCCCTGCCCATGTTTCACTTTCTGCCCAAAGATTTACATATACCCTATTCGGCTTTCCGGTGTTTGCAAAAAAAATACCGAGTAGCTGTTTTTTCCCCCAACGCTCTGCATGAGTGACTACTACCCGCTGCCTCGCTGGCCCCTTGCCGCTACTTTCTTGGCCCTGTAAAGGGGTTTCTACCCCGTGGTAGCTTGGCTCCCGACCTCGCATGCTGTCCCTGCGACTGGGCCACACTACTCAGTTGCGGGCTGCCCCACTCCCGAGTGCAAGCTGACCCCCTCTTCCCCTGACGATGTAAAGCCCTTGTTCCCCGGCCCCCAATGCGGTGGTTAATCTCATGTTTATTGTTTGATCTCCATGCTTTCCTCCTCATGGTCTTGGCATGAAAAAGGCTGACCCCCAAAAACAAAACCCTCCCTGCCACTCTCCACATCCAAAACTTTGCCGCTCTGCAAGAACCAGGGGAAATTTTGGGCCCCCATTTCTTCATGCCAAGTGTGTGATGTTATCCCGCTGTATAGGGGCCCACTGAGCCTAGCCCCACATATTAGATCTCTGGCTGAGGGAACCGGGGGGGACAGAGGGGGGTTTGGTCCCAGGATTTTGGCTGGGGTTGTCAGATGCATCTTGGAGGAAGTGGATGCCCTGTCAACCAGCAAGAACCCTTGGGTTTCTGGGCAACCCGGCCGCTAGTGACACCGGCGTTCGGCCCCACCGAGTGACCCCTGCTGCGACGTCCCCTTACTGTGCTGGACCTGTGCCGCTCCAGGTGTTTGTGCCACTGCCACTGCATGTGAAGGCCTGCCACCTCTCTTTGACATATTGTTGTTTAAAAAATGTCCCCGATTGTTTAATGAAGATTCTGTATTGGTAAATTTCCACCCCTTTTTTTGACTCCAAATGAACCCCCTAAAAGGGGTTTGGGGAAAACCTGGATATAAAATTTTGCAAAAAAAAATGAGCAGCAAAAAATTAGCGGTTGTGGGTTTAAAAGCCATTATTTTATGATACAAAAGGAAAAATGCTTAATTACCTTTGGGTATTAAAATTTTGCTACAGGAATCACCAGGAAAAATTTCTCTTTGGGGTTGAAAAAACACAGGTTTCTTTTACTGCTACAAAAGCACAAATTTCTTAAATTTAACCCTTTGGATAAAATTAGCAACAGGAACACCAGGAAAAAATTTGCTTTGGCGTTGAAAAAAAAAAGTTTTTTTACTGATACAAAAGCACAAACTGCTTAATTAACCCTTTGGGTATTAATAGCGCAAAAGAAATGAGCAGCCAAAAAAAACTGGTTTGTGGCGTGTTAAAACGCGTGTATTTTACGACTACAAAAAAAGAACACTCTAATTAACCTTCGGATTAAATTATGCTAAGGGAAAAAAATTTTTTTTGGCGTTTAAAAAACATTTCTTTTACTGACTACAATAGCACAAACACGCTTAATTAACTTTGGATTAAATTATGCTACAGGAAAAAATTTTCTTTTGGGGTTTAAAAACCCTGTTTATTTTACTGACTACAATAGCAAAACTGCTTAGTTTTCCCCTTTGGTATTAAATTTCGCAAAAGAAAAAGGCAGCAAAAAATTAATGGTATGTGGGTGTTAAAAACCGTTTCTTTTATACTACAAAAGCAGAAAAACACTTAAATTAACCTTAGTATAAATTATGTACAGGAATCACCAGGAAAAAATTTCATCTTTTGGGGTTGAAAAATCGTTTTTTTTTCTGTCTACAAAAACAGAAACAGCTTAATTTTCCTTCGGATATAAAATTTTTTCTACGGAAACACCAGGAAAAAAATTTTGTCTTTGGCGTTGAAAAAAACTGTTTCTTTTATGTCTAAAAAGCAGAAACACGCTTAAATTAAGCTTAGGATATAAAATTTTGCTAAGGAAAAACCAGGAAATTTTTTTTCTTTTTTTGTTTAAAAAAAACAGTTTCTTTTAGACTACAATAGCACAAAAATCTTAAATAACCTTGGATATAAAATTTCGCAAAAGAAAGAGCAGCAAAAAAATTTAAATGGTATTGGGTTTTAAAAAAGCTGTTTTTTTTATGAATACAACAGCAAAAACAGGCTTAGAATCCCTTGGATATTTAATAGCTCCAGAAAATGACCAGATAGCATTAAAAATTTTTTTGCAGCTTTAAATTGTGCACACTGGGGCTTCTATTCCCAAAACCCCACAAAATCAAAATTAGAACGGAAGAGGAGCAGTCTCTGAGAAAAGCTATGACACCCCCCAAAAAATCGCTGTTAAAAACTAATTTCTTTTGTGTGAGATCTCAGCTACTGCATCTGCAGCAGCTACAACATGGCACAGAGAGAGGAGTGTGAGCTGCCAGCGTCGCGTCCGGACTTATATAGTGCGGTGACATCACAGAATCCCGCCGGTCTCTGATTGGCTTCATCTCTGCACATGTGTAAGCGGGTGATTGATTGGCGGGCAAGAAATTAATTACAATCAGACAATATATATAAAAAATGAAAGGTTTATTACATAAATAGAATAGAATGATACTTAGCTTGCAGTTACAGATGTTATCGATGCTGTCATGATCATGCCAGAAAGAACCCCAGCTTTGAGTTCTGGTCGCCGGCCACAGCCGTTGCGACGTAAGCCGTGGTTTTTGACATAGTGTCTACATTTTTGTTTACTAGTGTGAACTGGGTTTTCTTCCCTGCTATCTTAGTTGATTCCTGGCCGACGCCCGGGCCAGGAATCGTCCAGCACTCCACGGGTTAACCTGGCTCCTTGCTCCTGGGTGATTGACAGCTCTACCTTCCTATCTGGTCTTCCTCCTATTGCCTTTGTCCTCAGTTCTACTGGAAGGTATTTAAGGGTTCTTCTGTCTCTTCTCCTTGCCTGTTATACTGGTCTGTTTCTGCCTATAAATCGCCCTCTTTATTCTGTGCCTCCCTGGTTATCTTACTCTGCTTGTTTCACGTTTATTCTTCTGACTTTGTACCGCGTTCCCGATAGTTACCGACTTGGCTTGCTTGACCATCCCTTATTGTGTTTGTATTGTTTGTCTGCGTCTTGTGTTTTCACGCTATTCAGTGTAGTGCTCAGTCTTCTGGTTGGGGCTGACCTATTAAGGAGTCGGGCACCCCAAAAGGCAGGGACAGGGGTTGGGATCAGTGTCAGGGCCTCACGCTGTCTGTGTCTGTTCGTGCGCCCCTGACGGATCCCTTACATTATAACAGGCCTTACCCCAGTCGACTCTCCTCGCGGCTCAATATGAGTACCAACTTGTCGGTCACCGACCGCTTGGATGAGTTGACAACTCAGCTTCAGGGCATGGCGGGCTTATTAATCAAGTCTCACAGCGTCCTGTGATGCCGTAACTAACCCCGGTACCTGGGACTTGCCGCCCCGTCTGTGTCCCTACCTGCCCCTGTTTTTGTGGAACCTAGCATACGTCATAAGTCTAAGATGCTTCTTCCTGATCGCTTTGACGGAAATCCTGACAGGTTCCGAACCTTTAGGGAATCATGTAATTTATTTTTTCGCTTCAACTATTTTCCCACTGAGGCTGAGAAAGTAGCAGTTGTTGTGTCTCTCCTCCAGGGCCCACCTCAGGATTGGGCATTAGCTATACCCTCTGAAGCCCCTGAGTGGAGATCAGTGGACAGTTTTTTTTTGGCTTTAGGACAGGTTTATGATAACCCCAACCGTGTGGCATGGGCGGAGACTCATTTACTATCTATTCAGCAAGGCCACCGCTCAGCCGAAGATTACTGTTCCGAGTTCCGCCAATGGTGTACGTTGACCGGGTGGTCTGACCAACCTCTGAAGACCCTTTTCAGACAAGGACTGTCTGATGCCATGAAGGATGCTATGGTCAGCCATCCAATCCCTGAGACCCTGAGTGACTTTATGACTCTAGCTGTGACTATTGACAGAAGACTAAGGGAGAGACGCAGGGAAAAGCAAGGGGGTTTGACTGTTCAGCTCAAGTCAGGCTTTCTTGTAAAACCTGCTTCTTTCTTCTTTGAGAGTTCTTCTCTCCCATCTCCCTCTCAGTCTTCTGGAGAAGAACCCATGGTGTTGGGTCTTATGTCTGCTGCCACCAGGAGGAGACACCGGTTGGAGAACGCCTTGTGCCTTTATTGCGGGAAGCCTGACCATTTCCTGAGAAACTGTCCTATTAGGCCTAACTCACCCCAAGGTAACACCGATCGTCTGCACAATTTCCAGGAAGGTAACTCGGATCTACAGGTACCTCCTAACTCTAATAACAAGTTTGTTCTGCCCGTTACCTTAGTTTCTAGCTCCAAGACTTTTGCTTGTCGTGCCCTGATTGAGTCTGGTGATGCTGCTAATTTCATCAGTATGGCTGTTGCTAAAGCCTTGGGTTTGTTCCTTTGTGTTCTCCCTTCTTGGTTTCAGGTGTAGATTCTACCTCACTAACCGGAGGAAGAATAAAATTTCGTACTGCTGAGGTCACTATGAATGTTGGGAGTTCGCATACTGAAAAAGTTTCATTTTTTTGTCATGGATAAACTCTCTGCAGATATTATTCTTGGGTTGCCCTGGCTCCGCCTCCATAATCCGTTGTTCAACTGGAGAACCACCGAGTTGATCAAATAGGGTGACTCATGTGGTGCTCATTCGAAGATAGTGCATCCCTTGGTGTGTGCTGTAATTAATGCTCATGATATTTCAGAATGTAATTCTAGCGTTTTTGATGGGGATGTTGGGGAATATCTGCCTCCACACCAACCTGATGTTTGTCCTATAGACCTCACTCCGGGGGCAAAGCTCAACTCGTCTGCCCCAGAACGAGAATCTGTGCATCTATCAATTGAGAAATCTGAAAATATTCTTTCTTCGGGAGTAGTTGTCACCACCTTGCCTTCAGATTTAGTGTCCTCAACTACCAGTTCACAAAGTTCTGCTCCTCCCAAGCTGGCCCGCTTTTGCCGTGACGATGGTTCCCACATCACGTATTCCGCCACTACAGGTTGATTGAAAACTAAAATAGAAAACGCCGTTAATACGGACTGTGCACAGTCTGGGCTAGGAGTCATAAGACTCTAAAAAACGCCCAACTAAAAATCAAAAAACCTAGTAAAAACCGCCAAACCAGATCAAAATATGTCCGTCTCCGAGTCTCATCTGCAAAATATGCCCCCGAGCTGGAAAAGGAAAGAGTTCACCAAGTCCATTCTGCTAAACATAGAGGGTCTGTTGAGGGTCCGGTGGCCCCTCATAAAGAGGTGGGTACTGTCATGATCATGCCAGAAAGAACCCCAGCTTTGAGTTCTGGTCGCCAGCCACGGCCGTTGGGACGTAAGCCGTGGTTTTTGACATAGTGTCTACTTTTTTGTTTACTAGTGTGAACTGGGTTTTCTTCCCTGCTATCTTGATTGATTCCTGGCCGACGCCCGGGCCAGGAATCGTCCAGCACTCCACGGGTTAACCTGGCTCTTTGCTCCTGGGTGATTGACAGCTCTACCTTCCTATCTGGTCTTCCGTTTCTTCCTCCTATTGCCGTTGTCCTTAGTTCTCCTGGAAGGTATTTAAGGGTTCTTCTGTCTCTTCTCTTAACTTACTCTGCTTGTTTCACGTTTATTCTTCTGCCTTCTGACTTTGTATCATGTTCCCGATAGTTACCAACTTGGCTTGCTTGACCATCCCTTATTGTGTTTGTATTGTTTGTCTGCGTCTTGTGTTTTCACGCTATTCAGAGTAGTGATCAATCTTCTGGTTGGGGCCGACCTATTAAGGAGTCGGGTACCCCAAAAGGCAGGGACAGGGTTTGGGACCAGTGTCAGGGCCTCACACTGTCTGTGTTTGTTTGTGTGCCCCTGAAGGATCCCTTACAGATGCATAGTTCTTACCAGGTGAAGAGGGAGCCCCTTTCTGTATCTCAAAGTACAACCCATCTCGCTCGATGACACAGAAAGGGGGTGGGGGGTTGCTGGGCGCCATGCCCCAGCCGAGGCTACCTCTCAATGGCACAGCAAGCCTTTTTATATTAGTCAGAGCTGTCTCCCTTAACGCTCAGGATGCCCAAAGATAGCATCCCTTATGTCTAAGTGGATTAGTCAGCATTACTACAGAGACTTCATAATTATCTGATCATCCATACATGGTAGGGTATAATAATACTTGTGCATTATGTAATAGTATCAGCTATGATGAGTACAGTGGGGGGAGAAGAATGTAATTTCTTTTATACTACTGAATGGCAAAGCAGGGATCACCAAGGTCAAACACTGTGAGCAGAAATAGACTACTACTGTGGGGTAGCATGACAGCTGTCCTCACACACAAATACAGTGACAATACTTGATACAAATATACATATGTCTTATATAGACTGGATACAATGTATATTAAAGAGGCATAAGATACATATTACTATATCACATCTAATAAGACACATTAATTATTTCCATCCTATTACAACATGTCATTGAGGATGTTCCTTTCTTCCTCCCAGAGTTCTTTGCCCCATGTAACGCCATGTGCTTGCGGCCATTTTGTTATGTAGCACATTGAAAATTGAATGTATTCTAGATTATCATTAAAACCCTGCCTCAGATTGTGAGTCATCATCCCCCTCTGTGTGAAAGGAATTCCTAGCCTGGGTCTGCAGAGTCTCACCCCCAGCCCTTTGACTGTTTAATTACGGAACTGTTTAGATACCATGGGTTTCTTACGCTTTATGGCCCAGGATTGTATATGCAGCTGTCCTGGATGCATGATAAACTATGACCCCTCCACAAAATATGCTTAATTGATCTGGCCCCAGCAGAACTGCAGTCCGTGAGTGCCACCTAGTGGCGTTAGTACGCATCACCCTCATCAGACACTCCTGTATACACCCACCTCCTCAAATATTTCCAGCCAGTAAGAGAGTAGGCAGTTATGAGAAAGGAGGAGAGAACCTGGACAGGGGTTTGGCCCTATAAGACATGTTGCCAGACTCTAATCTGTGTTCATAGCTTTGGGGTTCAATTTCAGATTGAGCTGTGTCCCATTCTTCTTTCATCCATGCCCCTTGGATCTGAAGGCTGAAACACCTTGTAAGTGTGAAATCTTCTATGTTTTATCCCTTTTATTTTCATAACTGTATTGATGTGTATGTCATTGTTATTGTTATCATATTTTGTTTATGTAAGCACTGAAAATCATTTTTATATTAAAGTTATCAGTAATACATTAATTCTTGTTGTTGCACGGATCTATTTCCTTGAGGGAGTGTATTTGTCTTTTTGTAACTGCTACAGAGCAGTGAGATAAGCATTTTTTACGTGGTTTTTTTGAATATCTGGTAGGAACCCCCCCCCCCCCCCCCAATACCCTCCCCCCTTCCCCCCCCCCCCGGTGATTCCTTTTGTTTAAATTAAGGATGGTGGTGGCAGCGGATATTTTTTGGGGGGTGGGGAACTGTCTTGTGGTTGATTTATGCTTGTTTCCTACCTAGTGAGAGGTGGCGAAAGTGGGGAAAAGCCCAAAACCCCTTTTCGTGGCCCCCGTCCGTGCTGGCGAGTGGGGTTTTTTTCACCGAGCCCGCCCCCAAACGGGATGGATTTGCTGGGTGTGAGGCTACCAGGTCTTTAAACCCCTGACGTGATTTCCCTTGCGATGGGCGGGCCGGGGTACAGCGGGTCCCAAAGAGTAACCCCGAGAGTGGGTTGGGGACAGGCAGCAAAGGTCAGGGGGGGGGGGGGAAAGAGGTCGTAGTCGAAAAGGGAGAGGGGGTTTGGGCAGGCGGCAAACAGGCAAGGCCCAGGAAACGAAAAGCAAGCGGACTGGTCCGGGTAATAAAGGGAACTAAAACACCAATCTTCCAAACGCCCCCAAAAAAACACCAACAGACTGGCAGGAAGGTTGGGGGCTGGGGGGGGAAAACCCAAAAAATGGGAAACCAAGCCGAAAATAGACCAATTATGGGGGGGCCCGCTGGCCCTTTAAGCAGCGGCCCCCCGGAAAACAAACGGCCGGGGGGGGTTTTTCACAGGAGCGGGAGGGGGAAAAGGGGACGCGGCGGGGGGGCCGGGACACAGGGGGCATGGTGCGGGCAGCCGCACCCCGCCGCGTGGCCCCCCTGCGGCAGGGTGATGGTCGCGAGGGGCAGCGGAGCCGCAAACCCCTTTTTAAAGGCCCCCCCCCCTTTTGGTTTTCCCCCTTTTTTTTTAAAACCCTAGAGAGGAGGTCAGGCGACGGTTGGCCTCCTTTTCCCTACGCCCGCCCCTCCGGCCCAAACCCCCTTCCAGTCAATAGAAAAAACCCGCTTCCCCCTCATGTCTTCTGTGCCCCCCACCCCCTTTGGGACTCAAAGCTTTTTATCGGGTTTTGGGCCACAGGAGAAGGCAAAGACCCCCCCCCGGGAGAGAAGCGATTCAGTACCCCCGGTTTTGGGAAAGAGAGACAAAAGGGCCCGGTTTGGGATGCCCCCAAGGTGGAGGCAAGGGGAGTTGTAGGGAAACCGGGTTAAGTCGTTTTTAGTACCTCAAACGGGCCCACGTTTTTGGGGCCCTTTAACTTTGAAAACTAGGCACCCAAAAAGCGAATATATTTTGTGGACAACCAAACCCTACCCCCGGGCCAAATGGGGGGGCGGGGGCCTAGGGGACCTGTCCCCGGGGCTTTGGTGGGGGAGCAGAAGCCCGTGGGCAGGGCCCGTCCCCCGTGAGCTGCCAGAAGCCTTGAGGGTCCCTTCCTTGGGTCCACGGCCGGGGACATGACAGGGGTGGCCCAGGGGGAGGGGGGCGGGCGGGGTTTGTAACCCAA
Source organism: Phyllomedusa bahiana (assembly GCA_025379985.1). Taxonomy (NCBI): domain Eukaryota; kingdom Metazoa; phylum Chordata; class Amphibia; order Anura; family Hylidae; genus Phyllomedusa; species Phyllomedusa bahiana. The sequence continues at coordinate 7,972 of JAODAL010058921.1, read as the reverse complement.
ACACGACAAAAAAAGGGGGAGGCTCCAGCGGTTTCCCGGGGAATTTAAAGAGTTATAAGAAAATTTCCTCCCCAGGGAAAAAGACCCAAAACCAGTTATTTTGGAAGGGCGCCCAAAAAATCCCTTAGGTAGGGGGCCCAACACCGGGTTTAAACCCCTTCAACCTGCCCATTAGTCTGGGGGGGTTTAACCCCAGATGGGGGGTTTCAAGTGAAGGCGGGGAGATCAGAAGGGTCCTGGTTTAAATGGGTCCGGTTTTTTCCCGGCACAGGGAGAGACTGAAAAAGGGCCCGGGGTTTGAGGCGGGGAAACCTTTTAGGGGGGCACAGGAGGTGCAGGCTAGAAAAAAAAAGTCCCCGACATCCCGAGCAAGGGTAGGCCCCCCAGTAATAAGGGGGGCCAATTGAAGCGACCTATGGACTCCTGGGTTTCCCAGCCCTCGAGAAGAGTGTCCCCACTTCAGGATTCTAGGGGGGGCCAAGGCCGGCCCAATACGTCTTTTCCCGGGGGGGGAGGTGTTTGGGGGTCCACGGGGGGGGAGCCGTGACAAGTCGCTCTGGGGGGGGCAAAGGGGCTGGGGGGGAGGCTCAAGCCCACCCTATCCGAAAAACGAGGGTAGGCATCAAACTCTGAGTTTTTTTCGGCCCGGGCCCAAAGTGTAGGCGGGGGAAATCAAAAGGGGGAAAAAAATAGTGACCCCCTGGCTTGTTGGGGGGGGTTCCCGGCTTTGAAACCGACTGAATTTTTGGAGGTTTTTTTTGTGGTCTGTGAAAATGTAATAGGGGGGGTGAGGCCCCCCCCATCAGATTCGCCCCTTCTTCTAGAGCCCGCTTTATGGCCAGGGGAATTTTTACGATACCCATGGTATAGTTCTTCTCGGCACGAGGGGAATGTCTTGGAGAAAAAAAAACCCCGGTAATTTGTAGTTTACCCGAGGGGGATTCGCCGGAGGGGGCAGACCAGCGCCGACTGAAAAAGCATCCCCTTCCAGAATAAAAAGGACGGGTTTGGGGGCTGGGCGTGGAAAAGGACCCGGGGCTGATGGGAAAAGCAGCTTTGAGCCGGGGTTTAGGTTTTTGGGCCTCTGGGGGCCCGGATTTTTGGGGTTGGCGTTCTTCCTAGTTAGGGCCCCCAAGGGGCCACGTGTAGAAAAAAATGGGGTTTTAAAAATTTGGGAAAAACCCAAAAAAAAATTTTAATTTGGGCCCGGAAAAGGGCCCCCGGTTGTGGACTGCAAAAACCCCCAGAGAGTTTGGAAGGATCCATCCCGGGGGACCTGATCTGAACGTTTTACCCTAAGAAAGGGTAAGGGTTTGGGAGTTCAAAGAGGCACTTCCTCGGGTTTGGCCAAAAGAGCTGATGAGTGCAGAGTCGCCTGATGACATGGCGGAACAGGTGTTATAGTCTCGAGATCTGGGGAGAATACTGAGAATATCGTCCAAGTAACGATCCCACAGACATAGAGTAGGTTCCCGAAAGATCTCATGACAAAGTTCTGAAATACTGCCGGGGCGTTTGCAGAGACCGAAAGGCAAAAACCAAATACTCGAAATGGCCGTCCCACCGGTCATATTAAATGCCGTTTTTTCCAATCATTGCCTTCCCTAATGCGGATTAAAATTGTCGGCCTCCCGCGTAAGATCCAGTTTGGAAAATATTTCGCCTCACGACACGCGGTCAAAAGAGTTTTCAGAGAATCAAAAGCGCAAAGGGTAAGCGGTTTTTATGGTAATTTTATTTAGCCACCGATAGTCGATGCAGGCCGAGGGACCCGTCTTTTTCTCCCAACGAAATAAGACGCCGCCCCTGCCGGAGATGAGGACTTACGATGAATACCTTTGCGAGGTTCTCCGATGTACTCCAGACATCGCCTTAGTCTCCGGAAAGATAGAGGGTAAACCCGGCCTCTGGCAGGAGTACAGCCAGGTTGCAGTCAATGGGACAGTCATAAGGCAGGTGTGGAAGGAAGCGCTTCGGCCTGTCTCTCCGAAAAGACATCAGCAAAGTCCCAGTATGGCTTAGGTAGAACCAGGAGAGGGCTAGGCAATACTTCACAGGGAGAACGACCAGAGGAGAAGCGTGTTGCGGTTTAGACAGGCAACGTGATCCGCATGCAGTAACCCCAACGCATGACTCACCTGTGCTCCAATCCATGGTCGGGTCTGGACCTTCAAGCCAAGGAGGCCCAGAAAGGAATTCCGAGGAGGATCAGGCAGAACAAGAATTTTGCAACGTTTCCTTGTGAAAGGCCCAATCTGTCAAGACGAGGGGGTGCCCGTACGGAAGCAGATAGTGTCCTTAAGGCATTTCGCCAATGACCGACGAGAATCTGAAACATAGGTTTACTGCAACGGAATCACAGGGAGACGAAACTCTGGTCCCACGTTCGTGGCTATTAAAGTTTTCCTGCCGTCCTGATCAATGAAGCGGTAGCCTGAAAGGTGACGTCCGGAGAAGCACCAAAACATACGGGCATGGTCAGATGGGTGAGGCCCGCTCTGAAACCTTAAACACCTAGAGGTTGCCTCTCCTACGAAGCCCAAAGTGCAGAAGTTTCCCGTTGCGCTACCGGACAGCCCCCACAATGAAATTGCGGCCAGAACCACCAACAATAGAAAGCACAGCTGCTTCAGACAAACGCTAAGAAACGTATCCTCCTGGGACCGGTGGGCCTCTCTCGACCTGCATAGGTTCCTCTTCATGGACCAATCGGAGGAGGAAGAGTGTGACCGCTGGAACGTGGGAGCCAAGCGGTGAAAATCGCGTGGACGATTGGTTACCCGTTAGAAGGCGGAGCTCTTTTTCCCTTTTCCCGGCGAAGCGAATACCCCTTTTGGGGTGGCTAAATGGTTTTGGTCTTCCAAAAAGTTTGGGTAGATCCCGAGCGGCGAGCTCATCCTTGATTCGCCCTGGGGAGGCCTTCCCAAAAATTTTTCGCCCAACAACGCTTCGTTATTCCGTCCGCCCCGAAGCGGGGGAGTGGGGAAAACTCCACCAAATACTGCCCGACTGGGGGTTTTCCCCCTGCAAAGCCGGAGCAGCGCTTCGGCAGCCGAAAAAAGTACGGCCCTGGTTTTCGAAGACTTTTGCGGAACCCCCGGAGGAAAGGTTTGGGGTCGCCGTCAAAAGGAAATCCACCGTTTCCCATAGTGGGGTAGCCCAAGCCAAGGTTCTCCAGACAAAAAGGTTTCCCTTAGGGAAAGGCCCCCTTGGCTCGTTTCTGTAGGGAATTGGTCCCCCATCATTTGGGTGGAGGAAAGACTGGCTGATAAACCCCCCTCGGATTTCCCTTTGGGACTCCATCATAGCGAGGGGAAGTGGCAGATGCAGGAGGGCCCCGAACCCGGGGAGCGGGTTAGGGGGCAATGGTTTTCCCGAAGCAACGGATGGGTGCGAGAGGCAGCTGGTGGAGGCAAAGCCCCCCGGGTCGCAAGGCCCCTGCTTCTGGAAGCAGTGGTGATACGTTGATCTGCTGGGCGACAGCGGTAGTGACGTCCCGGAGATCATGCAGAGGAAACCCAAATCCGGCCCAAAGTTTTTACTGAAAAGGAGGGAGTGGATTGCGGGGCCAAACGAAAATTTGTTGATAGCTATGAATGCCAGGGAACGGATTTAAAGTACCCCCGGTTTTCCCAGAGCCCGTCCCAAAGCGGGAGGGGACTTGTTTGCAGGTGAGGTTTCCCAGGTCGTTACCCCTGACGGGGGATTTGGGCTTGCGTTGGCGGCCCGGGGGGGTTACAGGTGGGTACAGAAAACTTGGAAACGGGGAGGGGGTTAGTAAAGGGCAGGCAAAAGGTCAGGGCAGGCAGCAGGGTTTCTTTTAGTCAAGACGGGGCAGTGGTCGGGGAAGGCGGCAAAAAGGCAAGGTCAGGAAAAAAAAGGGCAAGGGGGGAATGGTACAGGGTTAATCCGACTGAACTCCAATACCCCTCTAAACCCCCCCCAAAACAAAACCAACAGAGGGGCGGGAAAAAGGTGCGGGGGGCAGATCCCTTTAAAAATAAAACCATGGGCCCGAAATAAAACCAATTTTGGGGACGGGGCCCCTTTTAAAATTTAGAAAGCCCGGTGCGCGGCCCCCCTAAAGAAAGCGCCCAACGGAAACGGCGGCCCGGGAGCGGTGTTCACGGGGTTTTGCGGCCCGGGAAAGGGGACGCGGGGGCCCGGGGCCGGGGACAGCAGGGGGAAATTTGGTCGCGGGCAGCCGCACCCGCCCCCCGGGAAACCCCCTGCGGGGCAGGGGTGAGGTTTCGCGGGGGGCAGCGGACCCCGGGGGAAACCCCGGTAAAACAGGGTTTTTATTTTGGCAAAGGGAAAACCTGAGGTTTTACCCCCTTTGAGCAAGGGTGAATTTTTGTCCTGGGAGGTTGTGGTTTGGAAAGGGGAGAGCCTTTTTGTTTCAGACTTTTGGGCCCATAGCGTCTGTAATTTCCATTAGCCGCATTTCACTTACTGGGGGGAAAATTTTGGGCTGTGTCAAGTAATGAAAGTGGTATGGCCTGTACACATCCGTTGGTGGGAACGCAAAGATGAAAAGGAAGAAATAAGGGGTATGGACGGGGCGATTGGAACTTGTTACGGGGGCCACTTCAAGAAACTTTATGTTTAGTTTGTTTCGCAACTAAACACCAATTGTTAGGGGGATAGGGTTTTTATTTTGGGGGGTCCAATAGCTTGGTTATGAAAATCCCCAGTTTAATCTCCCCTAGAGAGAAAGTCTGTGTGCGTGAGCATGGGAAAAAATATTGGAGTCCTTTAATTTGGATTCCCGATGTGGGTCCTGGCTTTCCTGTAGCAAAATGGCAACTTGTTCCTCCCCCCCGTTTCCCTTTCCCCTTTTTATTTTTGGGAAAGTCAAAAAATACCCGGCTAACGGAGGAGGGGGTGTCTTAGAAGCTGTGAAAAAAGGGTTAGTGATTGCGGGGGCGTTGTGGTGGTGTTTGTTGTGATGTTGGCAGGTTGCGGGCCCCAAAAAAGTTATCCCCGGGACGGGTTGAAAATTATCAATGTTTAATTAGCATTAACAAGTGAATTCCCTGGAGGGAGATGGGAGTCGGGAAAGTTAGGTGTATCAAAAATTGGGCCCCTGGGCAACTTCAACCAAAAACTTCCGGTTTTTTTGGATTGCTTAGGCTACCCAAATTAAAGGCCAAAAGGAAGTGCAAAGGGGGGGTTTTGGGTTTTTCCTTTCCGGGGGTACAGAGAATGTTTTGGGCCTTTATAAAAAAAAGGTACAGAAAATAAAGGGGAAAGGGTTTTGGCACGGGAAATGGGGAAAAAATTCGGGAGGGGCCGGAGTTGAGGTTTAAAACCAAAAGGGGGTTTCCCGTGTTGTACGTTCCTCCCAAATCTACGCAACTTTTAGGTTTAAAGGGAAATTTTATGAAAGTCAGTCCATCAACATTAAAGTCGTAAACTTTGGAAAAGGCGGCGCTCACTCCTTTACATAGCAATTCCCCCAATTTCCCTTTTTTTTTTTACAAATTCCCGTTTCAATCTAATTATGTTTGCCAAGGGGCCCTCGTTATTTTTTTTTTCAGTGTTGGGCTCCCACATGGGTAGCTTATCTCCGTGATTTTTGGGTGTTACACAGAGCGTAATTAAGTTTTTCTCTTTAATCTCAAAATGTATTTTACTATTTTTCTCTTCGGTCAAAACTACTCGACTGACCTTTTGAATGAAACCCCTATTTAAATTTTTTTGGCCCTTAAAACTGAGGGGGGGAAATGTCCCCCCGCAGTAGCTACAGCCCCTTTAATAGATGCCCTTGGGAAACGAAGCCAAGGGGTTTTTACACTTTTGCCAGAATTTTTATGTTAAAAATAAAAGTGGGTGGGAGCTTGAATGTAAAATTTAAAACCCCGAAGCAGTTTTTTTTTTACCTAAGTAAAACAGAACAAATTTAACCCCACGTGTATGTTGAGGTTAAGGGCCCCTAAATACCTAAAAACTAATCAATGTCTTTTGCTGTCTGCAGCTAATTTTCAAAAAATATTTTGTTTTATACCATCTGTATAAAGGCTTTTCAAAAAGGTGTTTTTGTCTTTAAAGGGTTTCAGAAAAACCAAAATTTTGTCTTAACAGGCTTATGGCTACTCTTTAACCATTTATCTTCAAAACGTTGTCTATAAATTATAGCAGGCTTTGGCTCCCCTTTAACCCGTTTTTCCCCCAGATCGTCTGTTTTTTAACTATAAACAGGGTTTGGGAAATTTGGGCCGTTCTCTTCAGGAATTCAGTTCCCCTTTTCTATAAAAATTTTCTGTATATAACTTATATAACTTATGGGCAAGGGCTTCGGTTTCCCTCTACCGGGTCGCTTATCCCTGATATCTCATTTTTTTTCCATCAGGGCCCGCTCCGGGCCTACACTGAAATATGATACCCAAAAGGAAAAATACCTATCCAAATCCGTATACTTTACAGAGCAACAAGCAGGGGGATTTAATTGGTAGCGGGTTTTTTTAAAAATTTTTTTAAGCCTATTATACCCCAAAACATGTGTTAAAGGCACTCCCCGGAGGCCACCCTGAACGCTTAAACAGGTCTCCCAAAGGGGGGCGCCAACCCCCAAAGGGCTTTCACTAGAATGTCCAAAAAACAAATAAGTTCACAGGGCTAAAAATCTGGGGAAAAGTACCTGTTTTTTTTGGGGTTGATCAGGCCCAAGTGATTCAGGCCACCCCAGGACCCCTGCAGTCAATTGTAAGGGGGTTTAGCCCCCCTCCGGATAGTCCTTTGGGGTTTGAAGCCCGGCAAACCCCCTGTCAAGATGATAAAAAAACAGGTTTTGGGAAAAATTTTCCCGTTCCCTCCTTATCAAAATTTAAAAGCCTTTCCTTTCCGGGAAATTTTATTAATTTTTATTGCTGCCCCGGGAGCCCGGAAGGGTCGAGAAAAATTTACTGACCCCCCTTTCGTTTAGGACATGGGAAACTCCTTTTAATCCCCAGTAAATTAAAATTCCAAAAGAACTTTTTTAATCACATGACTATTCTATCACTACATGGAAATTTGGGTTAAAATTTGGGGGTCGCTTAAAAAGAAAAAAGGGTTTTAATTTGCATGTACGTTTTGAAACTTTTGCTGGGTATGAAAATTTCGAAGCTCTCCTCTGTTATTATCTGGGGGGAGGAGGAAAACCTTGATTTTTTTGCTTCTAGCAGAAATGGCATTGTTTTCCCAAAGGGAAAACTGTGTGAGAGAAAATCTGAACTTCGATAAGGATTTTATAGCAGTAAAAGGGAGTTTTAAAAAACTATTTTATGGCTTAATTTTAAAATTTAATTTATGAAACAGATTTTGATGTTTTTTTTTTCTTAAATTACCAATTGACAATTTCAAAAGTAACAAAAATTTTTTAATTTTAATTATTTAATTAATAAAGGGTAAAGCCGAGTGGTCTAAAATGTTTTAAAAATTTTTTGAAAAGTTTTATCATTTAAAATTAAAGGAAATATATATAAATGTTTAAAAGACTTTCCCCTTCCCCAAAGGGGCCTTCTTCTCTGTTACCCTTATAAACTCCTCCCAAATTTTCAAGACTTCTCCCCTGGCTTCCCCCACACTCGGGGAAATCACCGCCCAAAAAACCCCGAAATCTCCCCCACTCTAAAAAGTTCAAAAAACAACCTGAAAACCCATTTCTTTTAGGATTTCCTTTAAAAACCCAAAAAAACCTGTGTCACTTTCACTATCCATAACCATGTCTGCCCCCCACCTTCTGTCTTTCCCCCCCTTTTCATAGACTGTTTAAGCCCTCACGGGGGGGACCCCTTTTCCTTCTGTACCAAATTGTCAGTTTGTAAATTTTTCCCTTTGTTTCTGTTTGACCCTTTTTTTTGTATGAAACCTGAAAAGTTCAGCGCTTTGGGAACCCAAAGGGGGGCTCAAAAATTTTAAAAAATAAATAAAAATAATTTAAAAAATTTAAAGAAAAATTTCAGCTCCTAAAAAGGTCTGGGAAAAAACG
>JAODAL010058920.1:0-20000 GCA_025379985.1 Phyllomedusa bahiana | reverse complement strand
TCAGGCACCCCAGTCTGACACTGCATGGGGCAGTACAAAACTGCGCAGAATCCCCAGGGACAGATGGCTCTATGAAACTTGAACTGGCTGTACAGATGTTTCAGAGGCAGACTGTATTGCTGAACCAGATGCTGTACCAAACTTGGCTGCATAAGAGCTTTGATATGATAATTCAGTGCATCAGAAAGTCTGAACATGACAACAACTTTAAGACACCTGCTAAATACAGGTTGTAAAAGAGGGAGCCAGAGGGACCTTTTATAGAAGATCTAAAAAACATTCCATCATTCACAGGATTAGGCAATATAATTGGATGAAAGGCAGAAATACCCTGAAGCATTCTCGTTAAGAGACAGGCCTTCTGGGATGTATGGCACTGGGACTACAGAAGGTGAAGAGGTAACACTAAATTCAGCTTCCAGAAAACAGCTCTTGAGAGAATGCCATTTCACAAGAGCAAATTTCCTTCAGTGGACAACCTCCAGGCACGGCTCACAATGATCAGCACATTGCAGTAAGGTAAAATACAAATAGTCAGTCCAGGGGCCTAAATTGACAGTTCTGTAATAGTTGGAGCCGGCACTTGCAAAGACAACTGGTGCAAAGACAGAAATTGTCATACTATTAAAAAAAATGGTGTAAGTAGTGGTATTTCAGAATACCAAGGAAAAAAAATGTAAAAACTGTGGTAACCTAGGTAGTTTACTTTAGAATTTTAGAAGACGGAACATGGGCATTTTTAGGTACCTCACAAGTGGTGATTTCTGTAATCAGGAACGGCAATGACCTCAGCCGTAAACACTTGAGAATGATCGAATGTTTGTGCATACTTCACTGCACAAGCCAAAAGTCATTGAGAGTGCATAAACAGGATATGTCTCATTTGATGATCCTTCACCTTCCACCTGAAGTATTCAAGACCACAGCTTCCACAGAGAAACATCATTTGGATTCAATGCCTGAGTGTACTGTCATGTTTCTATTATTTTATTTAAACTTTAAACATTGAGCAGTACATTAGAGATAAGGGCACAGGATTCCAGATTGACACATGTGGACACAGAAATCTGGACAAGCAGACATGACGTAGAGGACACAAAATACCGGGCCAGCAGATGCGGACACCAGGACACGTGATACAGGAGTAACAGACATGGACACTAGATACTGGATACCAGGACAGTAAACATAAATGCTAGGACACTTGTTGGGAAGTTATTTAGACCCTTTCATTCATCCATCCATCCATCCATTCATAATAGTGCCCTCTTTCTGCCAACTGAAATAACAAAAAAATAAAACTCACTTCTTTCTATTTCCCTGGATGCTGCTCCTGACTTCTCATAGGCTACATCATATTCCGCCATGGAGCTGATGGCTAAGGGCACACATTAAATTCCATAGCAGGCACCGACCATGCAGGACAGCATTAGGATCAGGGACAGCTAGGAGGCATGCATTATCTCTGAAGTGGGGGGTCCAAAAATAGAACCAGATTTATATTGAATGAAACATGTATGCAAACTGACATCATTTTATGCATCATTTGTTTAATTAGTTTTAGTCTGTTGGCGCTTCTCTTTACCTTCAGTGTTGTTCATTCTTCTCAGAATGGTGAAGATGTTTGGAAAATTTAAAAAAGAATAATAAATGTAAAAATTGTACAATAAATGAAAAAAGAAAGTCATACAGCAAGAAAAAACATTTAGGGCCACATGTATGAAACAGTTTTGGTCTAAAACTTGCTTTTTTCCCCATAGAAACCTATGGGGAAAAAAGTGAGTTTTAGACCAAAACTGTTTCATACATGTGGCCCTTAGTCTGAATAGAACATTACTGAATGAGGATCATGATCAATATTGTCATTATTGTATTTATTTCCATGTATCCTTTGTTCTATCGTGCTTTTTACTTGGTCTTTTCAAATAACTTATTGAGGCATAAAAATGAGTGGTCTTTGCTCCTTGTGGTTTGAAAGTAAAATGAGCTGGTGGCGGTGATCTATAGTAGGGTTGTCATGGCCTGTCAAAAAAGCTGAGAAGCAGCAATGATAGTTTTCTAGCTACCAGCTTGCACAAAGAAGTGTCAGCATCAATACTGGCCTAGGAAACGTCCGACACTGATGTAGATGTGTATGTGACACTGAATTACTTCACCACCACACTGTTAGACAAGGGCAGAGAGGATTCTATTTAGGGGTAGTATTTGGCACTAAAGAGAGTGGGTATGGTGGGAAAATGTGATGCGAGGGAGGTTTGTCATCATCCAGAGTAGAAAAAGGACTGAGCATGTCCACCCAGAAGAGTTTGTGCAAATTACTTAAATGGATAGATTGGCTCTAAGAATGCAGCTCATCATTAGGAGTGTCCCTATCTGATATAAGAGAAAAACTTAGAAACCCAATAACCAGCTTTTACAGGTGTATTTCAGTACATCCATGCATTACACTGACAATTTATTGAGTTTTAAGTTATTGCAAAATAAATAGATAGCAGCTGATTCATGAGATAGCAATCGAGAAGTTCCTATCAAGAAAAATCCTCTGAGCATAGGTTATCCAAAGCAGACAATAATTGAATATATATCTCAGGGTATGTAAAAGATGACCTAGGAAAAACAAGTCAGCAAGTGACTCCCTAAACTGTTGGTCTGGATGCCATAAAAGTTTATCCCACATGTGTATTGAAAAAAACTGATCAGAGACTCAGAAAAGAAGACTTATATTCTTTTGGTACCTCAGTGTGGTTTTCTCAGTGGTCAAACATAAGGCAATGTCTTTGCAGCATTGCAAAATCATAATATGGCATGTAATGGAGCATGCTTTTTTATGAATCTTTGAGAACAAAAATCCAGGGTGTCTACATGAGGGTTGAGTAAATGGGTTGACCCATAAACATGTACATCAGTTCTTATGTGACCAGTGAGAGGCTGCAAGTGAAAAGTTAAATCTGTTACAGGTACAATCCTTCTATTTAAAACCTCTTTTGCATATCCTCTTGGCTTTTGCTACTAAATAGGTGCAATAAAAATACTCCTTGCCTCATTTGAATGGTGCTCATCTTTGTCTGGAATATGCACTGGTCAGACATGGTCAATTTGTGCTATTACATTGTTCTCTACAGGAGCATGAATAACTAGTATAGTCACCTAGTAGGTATGGTTGGGTTCAGAATACAAAGAAGACTTAAATGGTGTAATGATGATTTATTTATATTATTTATGCGTATTGAGGTGTATGCACATTGTTGTCATTATTCACATTGGTCCCAGCCTCTTTGATGCTCACATTCTAGATTCCATATAAACCTATCTATTTGTTTTTCTAGATTGTGTATGTATGCATATATGCAGGGGGATGGAGGAGGATGTAACAGGAGTACCTGGTGGAAACCCATGCAATCACAGGGAGAACATACAAACTGGTTGCAGATGTTGTTCACGGCAGGGTTTGAACCTAGGATGCCAGTGCTAACCCCTGAGCCACCATTCCACCCTTGAGTTGATGAACATTGAGGTAATGGGTGTAAAAAAATGTGGGTATCTGTAACCTCACCGACTAATCCAAAGGGTACCCATGGCTTTGTAGGAAGTTATTAGAGATGCCATTTGGAATGGACCACCTACTGATGTTCACTTATCCCTATTATTGCCTTAAAGTTTTGCATAAGTGTAATCTATTTTATATCATTGTTTGGAGAAATAACTTTCCTGTGGAAAATGTGACAGTAATCATCATGTAATTGAAAGCATAGTTACTAATGTATCAGGAGCGGTTCCCTAATTAGGACCTTATTAAGATACACATTGGTGTTTATCGATTAATATGGAGAAGCAACGTGATATCATAGCATGAGGCAATAACATTGCCATGGATGTATGGTGAACACATTACATTGAATATAAAGTGATGCCATTCAAGGCTAAGGTTATATAATATGTTTCACATTTAAACGCATCTTAAAGTTTTATCCATTCTTTTACTGCCTACTGTTCTTTTGGTGCATCATACCATAGATGACTGCATGACTGTGAGCTACTGTATATATAAAACCAAGAGTGAATACCATACTTTCTTCATAAGTAAGTTTTTATTTTTTTTGTTACATTTCAAGAACCTAATATACTGCTGTTGTTATAACTGGTAACAATAAATTTATTGTGGCCCTAGAAAACAATTGGGGTTGCTTTGTGCTTTTGGTTTAATTAGGCATTTTTCTGGCCCTATTCACTGATTGAGGTGAATCAGTGAATGAGGTGTTTCCAAATCTTGTCCCCTGAAGAAATGTGTGTGGTATGTGGAAACATGTTGGTACTATAGAAATTTGGGTTAATGTAGGGTGAGTGTGTGGAATGGTGAAGTTCCGGGCGAGGACACCCTTGTCGGGGCGATTACCCCATGGTTAGGAAATAGGGATACCTAGGACAAGTAGGGTTTGTTAGGGCTTTCTTACGTGTATACCACAATCCCTTTTACCTGACTTTTCATCCCAGGTTTTTTTTTGTTTTTTTATACCTGTCTCGTACCCTTTAACACTGTTGGTAATTCCAATACCTTTTATTGTGGTTCTTGTTCTAATATTGGTGTAGATTAAAGCTTTATTTAGCATAGCATTCTCTTTTAATATAGTTATTAAATGTTAAGCTTTAGATATACACACTTTTTTTTGGATAGTCTTATGACATTTGTGTGTATTTGAGGTTTGGATATTTCATGTACCTCATCAGTTATTATAGTTGGTGTATCTGTAACTTGAACACTATTGCAGCACTAAAGAGACTTGGCTCATGCCCTCGGTAATATTATATATGGTTGTTATACCAATTCTCTACAACTCTTTGTTTCCAATACCATAAGAAAGTATACAGACTATTGAGGTGATTTAAAGTTCATACTGAATCATGTCATATGATGTGTTTCGGGCAGCTGATATTTTTTTTCCCAGGGGATAAATTCTCAGTGCTAATCACAAAGGCCATGATAACAGGTATCATGGCTGCGTGCCAATGGTTCTTTAATACAAACCTGAAGCGGCTACATGTGTTTCACCAATATCAGAAAACTGATTCATACATAAGGTCATACATATTTACCCTTCCTTTTTTTGTAACACCTTAAGGTTAACAAGAGAGTGTGTCTCCAGCTTTCAACAGCCTCTAAGAAGAAATAAAAGGAGTTTTTACTTCAAACAAAAGGAAGTAATGGATATTCCGTATGACTTTTCACTATCTCTAACAGATAATAGATGTACAACCATGAAATTACAGATGGACATGTATTGTGATCTGCAGAAATCATTAAGGTCAGACTAAGTCTTGTTAAAGGAAACAGGTGTGGTGTAAACTACACTATGGTGAAACTATGCATGATTCACTTACTTTTTAAGCAGGTGGTCTATTTAGAATATACATAAACCTGATTGTGATTATTGGAGGAATGCCTGTGTTAACACGTACTGAAACTTGATTTATCAGTCTCAAAGTAACAACAGATTACACAAAAGTCTTTAATTCTGTTGATGTCTGCTGAGAACATGCCATGTACATGATATCTACTGTACCTCAGAATTTTCACTGAATACTGAATATAATGTATTCATGTACATTTATACAATAGCGAAAATGTGAAACATGGCCAAATAATTACTAAAAATAATACTTTTTATGTTATGATGGCCTGGTTTAGGGGAAGAAGTTTTAATGCCCAACTGGTCGTCCCCAGTAGAAGGCGAATTTATACGGTTCATCTGCTTCAACATAATCAAGTATGAGTGCTTTGATGAAACATAAAGAACAGATGAACTACTTCTTCGGTAATAGGCCCACTATAGTATCTTGTATCATTTATACCTACAGTGGGGCTTCAAAGTGTGTGTCTCCTTCAGATTTTATATATTTCTTTACACTTTTGACCTAAAAACTACATCAATGTAAACACAACAGTATATCAGCAGTACTCTACAAATGCTAAGAGACAATCAAAGTAAATATATGAACTATTCTAAAAAGCATTTCTGCTACTGTTTTAAAAAAAATAAAGAAAATTTTAAAGAAGAATTTTAAATAGAATTACATAGGTGCACACTGGCTTGGCAGCAAACAATGCAAACACATCATATCAGCAGCAATCCACATAGGTTGTAATGAATGAGCCCTCACAGCTTTGATCAAAAATGTGCACTAAAAAACCTTAAGTTTTCATGTATCCAGAAAGTAGCAGAAATGCATTTTAAAATAGTTCAAGTATTCACTTTGTCTCTTAGCATTTGTAGAGTGCTGCTGATATGTTGTTGTGTTTGCATTGCTTGCTGCCATACTAGTGTGTTATCTTGATGCGTTTCCTCCCATGAACTGCTCTTTCCAAATCTTTCCATGACATTTATTTTGGACACGCCTTGACATTTTTCTTTAGAATTTGATGGTGTAATTTAAAATTCATAGTTCTATAAGTGATGGCAAGCCATCCGGGCCAAGATGCAGCCAAACAGGGCTAAACATCATGTTTCACAGATAGTATGAAGTTGTTACGTTAGAATACAATAATACAATGTTTTATATTCTCTAAACATAACGCATAACATTAAACTAAAAAGCTCTATTTTAGTCTGATCTGTCTACAAAACATAATTCCAGTAACCTTCTGGCCTTTTCAGGTGATTTCTAGTAAACGGCAATGTTTTTATTGAGAGCAGTGACTTTCTCCTTGCAATGTACACAATTGTTATTCAGGGTTCTCCTTATGATTGATTCATGAACATTAAAATGTAGTTGCTTAGCTTGTGATCTCATTGACTATAATATACCTTGATTTGGGCATGATCTTTGTTGATCAACCAATCCTAGGAGGACAATATTGGTCTTGGATTTCCTCAATTTATATACAATTTATCTGACTTTAGATTGGTGGAGTTAAAACTCTTTAGAGATGGTTTTGTAATATTTTTCTGTCATATAAGCATCAACAATTGTTCTTCTGAGGACCTCAGAAATCTTCTTGTTTGTACAACGATACAGATGCACAAATATATGTTGTGAAGATCAGACTTTGATAAATACCTGTTCTTCAAATAAAAAACATCACCCACTTACACCTGTTTGTCCTGCCAGTGATTGAAAGCAACTGACTCAAACTTCAAATTATCTGTCATTTCTAAAGGTTCACATACTTTTGCCACTCACAGGTACAGTATCTCACAAAGGTGAGTACACCCCTCACATTATTGTATATATTCTGTTACATATTTTCATGGGACAACACTGGAGATTTGACACTTTGATACAAAGTAAAATAGTTAGTATACTGTCTGTATGACCATGTAAATTTGGTGTGCTCTCAAAATAACTCAACCCGCTGCCATCGATGTTTAATCTACTGAAAACAAAAGTGAGTATACCCCTATGTGAAAATGAACTAATTGCACTATAAAAGTGTCAATATTTTGTGTGGACACTATTATTTTTCAGGACTGCTTTAACTCTCTTAGGCATGAAGTTGACTAGACCTTCACATGTTGCTCCCGGAATCCTCTTTCACTCCTCCAGAACTACATCACGGAGCTGATGGATATTAGAGACCTTACGCTCCTCCAACTTGCATTTGAGGAACTCCACAGATGCTCAATAGGGTTTTGGTCTGGAGACATGATTGGCAAGTCCAGCCCCTTTACTCTCATTTTCTTTAGCAAGGCAGTGGTCATTGGCAGAGTTTTGTGTTTGTGGTCATTATCACAAGGGATGGGTTCATGCTCTGTTTTCAGTATGTCACAGTACAGGTTGGAATTCTTGGTTCCCTCAATGAACTGTGACTCTCCGCATTTGTTGTCAGCAGTTTAGATGGGTTGAGACACAGTATCTCCTGAAGTGACACAATTGGTCACAGTTACCCCCATATTATTATTCATTTTATATACACATCGGGACAACTTCTGTAGTCTTATAATTTGATTTCGGCCATGTACAGTTTTATTTCAGATTGCATTAGAAAACCCCATAGGAGTGTCGTTCGCTCTCCCATTGGTCCAAATAACGGCGCCTCTTTTAACTTAGCCAATCACAGAGCTTGCTCAGAATTTCTTTTCCCCATAGAACTCTATGAGAAAGTAGCTCAAGCTCTGATTGGCTAAGCTGGAAGAGCCCCGCTAGCTCAACCAATCAGCTCGTTTCTCCCTTTTTTAAACTGTATTTTGAACTGTCCCGCCTTGGAATAGTTTGGGTTCAATTTTTCTCCATAGGATATAATGGGTCCCTGTCGCTACTATTCTGATTGGTCAATTCTCCTCCATAGGATATAATGGGTCACTGTCGCTCCTATTCTGATTGGCTGGTTTATGCCGACCAATGAGAAGAGCTTAAACAATTTGAATTACTGTATTTCCGGAGATTCTCTCTAATGAAATTTCCCCTATGTAGCGCCGGTCTCGGCGACAAACGTGTTGTTCGGGGTTTTAACTGATTTATTTTTACAGAAGGTTTTAGCTCTTTATCTGAGAATGTTTTACACTTAATCAAAATGATTTTTTTATTAATATTTCATGCCGCACGGCGCTGAGCGCCGAGATTTCAGTGCGCCAATCTCTCCATAGATACAATGGGAGAAGTAGCTCGCGCTCTGATGGCTGGGATAGCCAAGCCACCGCTAGCTCACCCAAATCAGCTCTTTTCTGTATTTTTACTGTATTTTGAACTGTCCCGCCTTGGATTTTGATTGGTCAAAACTTCTGCATAGGATATAATGGGTCTTTGTCGCTCCTATTCTGATTGGTCAATAGTTCTCCATAGGTTTTAATGGGACACTGTCGCTCCTATTCTGATTGGCTGGTTTATGCCGACAAATGAGAAGAGCTTAAACAATTTGAATTCTGTTTTTCCCCGGGCAATTCTCTCTATTGCAATTCCTTATGTAGCGCGGTCTCGGCGACAAAACGCGTTTGTTAGGGATTTAAGTGCCTTATTTTTAAAGAAGGTTTCAGCGCTTTATTGATAATGTTTTACACTTAATAAAAATTATTTTTTTATTCATACTCCATGCCGCACAGCGCTGGGGCACCGAGATTGCATTGCGCCCATCTCTCCAAAAGACTACAATGGAAGAAGTAGCTCGCGCTCTGATTGGGTGGGATAGCCAAGCCCCCGCCGCATTAAACCCAAACAGCTCTTTTCTGAATTTTTACTGTAAATTTTTAACTGTCCCTGGATTTTGATTGGTTCAAAATTCTCCATAGGCTATAATAGGTCTTTGTCGCTCCTATTCTGATTGGCCCAGTAGCCAAGTCCCCGCTAGCTCAACCAATCAGCTCTTTTCTGCATTTTTTTCTGTATTTTGAACTGTCCCGCCCTTGATTCTGATTGGTCAATCATTCTCCATAGGTTTTAATGGTTCACTGTCGGTCCTATTCTGATTGGCCCGGGTTTTTGCCGACCAAAGAGAATAGCTTTCAGAATTTGAATTACTGTATTTCCCGGCAATTTCCAATATCTGATTTCTTGATATAGCGCCCGTTCTAGATTTTTGGAAAGTGATTTTTTTTTAAATTATGTTTATTTTTGAGGTTCAGCTCTTTTCTGACACTGTTTTCCGCCTTTATAAAGGCGATTTTTTTCGTATTCATACTCCTGCTGCACGGAGCGGAGCGCCGAGATTTCTTTCGCGATCTTCCATCTGCTTCCTCGCATGTTCCGATCCTGCTTCGCCGGAGCATTTAGACCAAAATAAACTAGGTCTGACTGTCGGAGCTGCCGAGCGCTGCACTGCGCCTCGCTTTGCCGACTCGCGATCGTACATGCCTCGGAGTATACGAGCGCGGCACGTCCCGCCCCCGAACGCCTACACCGCGCCCACACCACGCCCACTGCCCGCCCCTTCATGTGAGGCGCAGCCGAAAGTGGGTAACGCTGCGCCTAACACTGCATCCCTGCGTCCGACAGGGGGATTCGGACCGGGAGGCGCAGTATACGCCAAAAAACAGGCGTAAAGCCCATTCATACATGTCGCCCCTGGTGTCTTTACCGCCCGATATCAGGCGCCACCCCGTTCATACATTTTTAAATCTCCCTCGTGCCTGCGGTGCTTTGTAATGCGCCCGATCTCAGGAGGCGTGTGGGAGGCGGGGCGCACTCTAACCGTAGCAAAGATACATATTTATAGCTTCGCTACGGCATTTCTAGGTGCATTACAGTTGACACAGATATACAACTTTCAAAGTGGTATACCTGAGAAAGAACTGTTGCCCTAGTGCTAGGATGCACCTGATTTATAACTCGCTGTAGAGCAGGTTCCTAAATCAGGCGCACTCTAGACTAATGTTTGACGCATGAAATTTGCCGTTAATATGCCAAATTTCATACATGTCTCCCTTTATGTCTATGTAAATAACAGAAAACAAAGGATTACAAGATCGACAAAACCTACTCAGTGGCGATATATACCTACTGATCACAACCCAGCAGACCATGCTACTAGCGCTGTATCAGCATCTCGACTTAAAGACACTGCCTGGCTCACAGGACCAACATTTCTACACAAACCAGTACTTGACAATCTGAAGAAAAGCACATATGAAGTATTAGAGCCAGAATTTGATCCAGAGGATCCTGTTTTGTTGACTCCTTCTACTCTTCTCACCCAAACATTTAGTCCAGCAACAGCTGCTCTTGGCAAGTTTACTAACAAAGATTTATACAAGTATGTCCCATTAAAGTTACCATAACAATATCACCTGACCCTGCTGACATCATCGAGTCATTTCCTCAGCAGCCATTTTCTCCTGAACACATACTGAGTGGAAGCATGTTAGACATCTTCTTCCATCAAAGCCTTCAGTAGCATTGCTGGTTTGCCCAAACTACAGGGCTGCAGATTATACAGTGATGATAGTATTGTGTTCTATGTCTCTAGCTGATATTTATAGCTAATATTTAGACCCATGTTTACGGTAGACAGGACAGCACCTCCTTTGTGTATATGTCTGCACACCTTTTCCCTTTCCCGTTACTGTATGCCATTGTATTTTATATTCATGTTTGCATTACTTTGTGTTTTACACTGTGTTGTGTTTATGTATGCTGCTAAATTACAGTAAGTGCATAATTTTTCTGTCCGTTAGTATTACAATATACCTGTAATTAAAGTTGAAGTTTGGACATCGCTCCTTGTCAATGCATTTCTTGAAAAGAGTTTAGTTGCCTTTCAATTTATGCTCCACAAATATAGGGAGGATAGAACAATCTTAATTTAATCACTACTTGAGAGCATTATTCAAAGTTGTATTTGGAGTTCATTGGATTTTCCTATTCAGTTATAGCAAGACTTTTTTTGTAAAGGCAACAGTATCAAGTACAATTATACTGGTTCCCATCTTTACAATAGCTTTCTAGAAAATGATGGTAACACAAAGCACTTTGTTGTTGATTAAACATGCTGACATAATGATTGTCTGCCATTACTGCTGAGACTCTAATGCAGATTGGCAACTAATGGCTGCATTTGATTGTTGCTGCACTTCACATTGTCACTTTTGCAAAAATGTCTAGGAAAATCCTTATATCTTTATAAGGTAAAAAAAAGCACAAATAAAACTTTGGCTAGTGCATTAACTTCTGATTAAATAAAATATTGACATTATACATTATTGGAAAAATAGTCCGAACCCTCTGAATTTTTCAGAATAGGATGATTGTCTAATGTGTATGGGGCTCTCTCAACTTTCTCCTAGCAGATAAAGTCAAGGGAGAGAATGATCAGTCATATCAAATATCAAAATCTGATGCTTTTGTACCTAAAGATGAGCTAATGTCAGAGATGTCAGCGATCACCGACTTTCTGTGTTTGCTGTGCGTTTTCTATTCATGCTGCTATACCACCTTGTAGCTGCTGCTCTAATTCTTTTTTCTGGCTATAGGGGAGGCACAGCCACAACCTTCTTGCTCTTATTCCCCCATTCTTCAGTTGGGTTAGACTTCCTCTGCCAATCCCCTTGCACCTATGGTGTTATAGGCCAGCTCCTTGACACACTTCCTGCTTGATCTTAGTTCTTAGCCGTGTCTTGCCTGTGTCCTTGCTATGTTTCTAGCCCATGTACCAGCTTGTATCCTTGTCTTAGTTCCTGTGTTCCTAGGCCTATGTCTTTTCCTAGACCTCTGTATTTGTCTTTTTCTAGGCGTCTATCTTGTTCCGCTCTTCTGTTTTACCTTTGTCAGCCTCCTCATTTTAGTACCTGGCCCATCTTTGTTATTCAGTCTGCTATCTTGTTCCTATTTCTGTATGGTGCCTTCCTTGAGTGCTTCTGACCCACCTGGTCAGCTGACACTGATGGGGACTTCTCTGAGGTTGAACCTGGCAGCCATCGGTGTAAGCCAACTTTACCATCAAAGGCTCTGTGAAGAACCCACTAAGTCAAGCCCAGTAGTGGCTTAGTGGGTCCACTACCCGAAGTTTCTTCCATACAATAGGAGATTATGTTCTGATTGCTGGGGCCCCTCTGGAGTCACCACCAATGATCATAAGCATATGGGTTGTGTCACCAGCAAGCCTGCTGCAACTACATTTAGTTCAATAAGACTGACAATGATGGTGAGTAAATAATTTCAAGGATATTAAATTAAAACAAATATGAACAAAATCTGCCTTTAATATGAAGTTAGAGGTGCAACATTTTATTGATAAAAGTAATTGAGTGTTAAAAGACCATGTTACAGCTATATGTTACATGCCTATCACCAGGGAATATAAATACTGAAACTAGGATGCACAATAATTTTAAATACCGGACATAAAAAATGTAAACTGAGTGAAAGGAAATGAAAATTCCAACCATCACATTTGAAATACAAAATATTATTAGAACATAATATTTTTTTACTCTGTAATGGACTCATACTGTACCTATGGTGTGGTGCTACACTGCCCATCTCAACCTGCATTAGGGCAAATGCACTTAGACATATACCATATTATAAAACAACATATAGTACATGAATTCAAGAACAGAATCCAAGAATTTGCTGTTATGGATTAAGGGCCAGATGTATGAAAAGTATCTAGGTCTAAAACTCACTTTTGTTGCACATAGAAACCAATCAGAGCGCCCGTTCATTTCTATAGTGTTTGAGGGAAAATGAAAGGGGTCCCTCTGATTGGTTGCTATGGGCAATAAAGGGAATTTTAGATCTAGACACTTTTCATAAATGTGGCCCTAAGTTTTTCCCAATGCAGTGCAATGTAGAAATAAAGAAGGATATGAACTCCAGGTGTATACTGTTTTACAGTTGGTACCTTGGTGTAAGTCTTTAAATCCAATTCCAGATCCTTGGACTTATACCAAACTTTATACCACACAAACAAAACTTTTCCCCATAGGAAATAAAGGGAAAATAATTCATCTGTTCTTAAAATAATAATAATAATAATAATAATAATAATAATAATAATAATAATAATAATAATAATATTGTGTATCATCCACAATACTACTTATGTTCTCGAAAGGCAACCTGGGTGATGCTGTAATAGTGCAGAGTATGAGCTGCAGCCCTCCGCAAGATGACTGTTTTTTAACAGAGCGAGATAAACATAATTCTGCAAGGGATTGAAGATGACGGGTCTGCCGGAAGGTAAGTGATAGAGTTGCTGTGTACCAAAGTCCCAAACTACTTCATAACCACTGTTGCATACTTGGAACTGAAGGCTACCACGAAGTATATTGCCCATGTAAGCCGGAGCAGGAAATGAGAGGATCGGGTGTAAATATGCGGGGAAGACAGCAACTATAAAGGTACGTCTGATTTTACGTCTGATGCTAAAGCATCGCTCAACTCCGAAAGCAACAGGCTGCTAAATCCTTTGTTTTTGCTTGAGATAACCGGCTGAAAGTTATTCTGGGCTCCTCTGTTACGTGTCCTCTGCTATGCAGGCCTAGTTCCCCTCAACTCTTATTCCAAACAAATGTTGGATACCAAACAAAAGTTTTTGAGTCCAAGCAGGATTTATACCAAAGTGGACTTATGCCGAGGTACCACAGTATATAAAATATTTGTGCGGTTTAATAATTAATGTTGTCATGTATCATTAAAAAAGAAGATGTGTATTAAATGCTGGTTTATTTATAAATATATAGTACACAGAGTTTATGAAAATAAAACTCATCACAAAAGAAATAAATACTTCCGGAAATTGATATGGATGGAAGAAACCACTGCATCTATTAGACCTATGAAGATAATAAAAGTTTATGGATAAGACTTTGATGTTTGGGGGGGGGGGGGTGACGGACATGTATAGCAACCAATCAAAGCTCCCCTTTAATTTTTTTTAGAGCAATTAAAGGGGAGCTCTGGTTGGTTGCTGTTGGCAACAAAGAAAGTCCACACAGACAGCAAAATAGTGCTTGGCTTCATCTACAATGTGACTAGAAGATTTTGGGCGACATGTATGAATGGGGCTGCACCAGATATCTGGTGTCTTTTCAGCCCGTTATCAGGCGCCACCCCGTTCATACATTTTTAAATCTCTCTCATGCCACTCTCTGGCGCATTACATAGTGCCTGCGGTGCTTTGTAATGCGCCCGATCTCGGGGGGCATGGGGGAGGCGGGGCGCACTAAAATCGTAGCAAAGCTACATATTTATAGCTTCGCTACGGCATTTCTAGGCACATTACAGTTGGCACAGATATACTACTTTCAAAGTGGTATACCTGAGAAAGAACTGTTGCCCTCGTGCTAGGATGCACCTGATTTATAACTCGCTGTAGAGCAGGTTCCTAAATCTGGCGCATTCTAGACTAATGTTTGACGCATGAAATTTGGAGTTAATACGCCAAATTTCATACAGGTCTCCCTTTATGTCTATGTAAATAACAGAAATCAAAGGATTGAAAGATCGACAAAACCTACTCAGTGGCGATATATACCTACTGATCACAACCCAGTAGATCATGCTACTAGCGCTGTATCAGCATCTCACAGGACCAACATTTCTGCACAAACCAGTACTTGACAATCTGAAGAAAAGCACATATGAAGTATTAGAGCCAGAACTTGATCCAGAGGATCCTGTTTTATTGACTCATTCTACTCTTTTCACCCAAAAATTTAGTCCAGCAACAGCTGCTCTTGGCAAGTTTACTAACAAAGATTTATACAAGTATGTCCCATTAAAGTTACCATAACAATATCACCTGACCCTGCTGACATCATCGGGTCATTTCCTCAGCAGCCATTTTCTCCTGGACACATACTGAGTGGAAGCATGTTAGACATCTTCTTCCGTCCAAACCTTCAGTAGCATTGCTGGTTTGCCCAAACTACCATTCAGGGCTGCAGATTATACAGTGATGCATAGTATTTTGTTCTATGTCTCTAGCTGATATTTATAGCTAATATTTAGACCCATGTTTACGGTAGACAGGACAGCACCTCCTTTGTGTATATGTCTGCACACTCTTCCTTCCTGTACTGTATGCCATTGTATTTTATGTTCATGTTTGCATTACTTTGTACAGTGTTGTGTTTATGTATGCTGCTAAATTACAGTAAGTGCATTATTTTTCTGTCCGTTAGTTTTACACTATACCTGTAATTAAAGTTGAAGTTTGGACATCGCTCCTTGTCAATGCATTGCTGGAAAAGAGTTTAGTTGCCTGTCAACTTATGCTCCACACATATAGGGAGGATAGAACAATCTTAATTTAATCACTACTTGAGAGCATTATTTAAAGTTGTATTTGGAGTTCTTTGGATTTTCCTATTCAGTTATAGCAAGACTTTTTTGTAAAGACAACAGTATCAAGTACAATCATACTGGTTCCCATCTTTACAATAGCTTTCTAGAAAATGATGGTAACACAAGCACTTTGTTGTTGATTAAACATGCTGACATAATGATTGTCTGCCATTACTGCTGAGCATCTAATGCAGATTGGCAACTAATGGCTGCATTTGATTGTTGCTGCACTTCACATTGTCACTTTTGCAAAAATGTCTAGGAAAATCGTTATATCTTTATAAGGTAAAAAAAAAGCACAAATAAAACGTTGGCTAGTGCATTAACTTCTGATTAAATAAAATATTGACATTATACATTATTGGAAAAATAGTCCGAACCCTCTGAATTTTTCAGAATAGGATTATTGTCTAATGTGTATGGGGCTCTCTCAACTTTCTCCTGGCAGATAAAGTCAAGGGAGAGAATGATCAGTCATATCAAATATCAAAATCTGATGCTTTTATACCTAAAGATGAGCTAATGTCAGAGATGTCAGCGATCACCGACTTTCTGTGTTTGCTGTGCGTTTTCTATTCATGCTGCTATACCACCTTGTGGCTGCTGCCCTAATTCTTCTTTCCAGCTATAGGGGAGGCATAGCCACAACCTTCTTGCTCTTCTTCCCCCATTCTTCAGTTGGGTTGGACTTCCTCTGCCAATCCCCTTGCACCTATGTGGTTATAGGCCAGCTCCTTGCCACACTTCCTGCTTGATCTTAGTTCTTAGCCGTGTCTTGCCTGTGTCCTTCCTATGTTTCTAGCCCATGTACCAGCTTGTATCCTTGTCTTAGTTCCTGTGTTCCTAGGCCTATGTCTTTCCTAGACCTCTGTATTTCTCTTTTTCTATACGTCTATCTTGTTCCGCTCCCCTGTTTTACCTTTGTCAGCCTCCTCATTTTAGTACCTGGCCCATCTTTGTTATTCAGTCTGCTATCTTGTTCCTATTTCTGTATGGTGCCTTCCTTGAGTGCTTCTGACCCACCTGGTCACTGATGGGGACTTCTCTGAGGTTGCACCTGGCAGCCATCGGGGTAAGCCAACTTTACCATCAAAGGCTCTGTGAAGAACCCACTTAGTCAAGCCCAGTAGTGGCTTAGTGGGTCCACTACCCAAAGTTTCTTCCATACAATAGGAGATTATGTTCTGATTGCTGGGGCCCCACTGGAGTCACCACCAATGATCATAAGCATATGGGTTGTGTCACCAGCAAGCCTACTGCAGCTACATTTAGTTCAATGAGACTGACAATGATGGTGAGTAAATAATTTCAAGGATATTCAATTAAAACAAATATGAACAAAATCTGCCTTTTATATGAAGTTAGAGGTGCAACATTTTATTGATAAAAGTAATTGAGTGTTAAAAGACCATGCTACAGCTATATGCTTCATGCCTAACACCAGGGAATATAAATACTGAAACTATTAAGGTGCCAGAGATAACATTTAAAGTACAGCTACAGGATGCACAATAATTTTAAATACCGGACATAAAAAATGTAAACTGAGTGAAAGGAAATGATAATTCCAACCATCACATTTGAAATACAAAATATTATTAGAACATAATATTTTTTTACTCTGTAATGGACTCATACTGTACCTATGGTGTGGTGCTACACTGCCATCTCAACCTGCATTAGGGCAAATGCACTTAGACATATTAACATATTATGAGCAACATATAGTACATGAATCCAAGAACAGAATCCAAGAATTTGCTGTTATGGATTAAGGGCCACATGTATGAAAAGTATCTAGGTCTAAAACTCACTTTGTTGCACATAGAAACCAATCAGAGCGCCCGTTTCATTTCATATAGTGCTGAGGGAAAATGAAAGGGGTGCTCTGATTGGTTGCTATGGGCAATAAAGGGAATTATAGATCTAGACACTTTTCATAAATGTGGCCCTAAGTTTTTCCCAATGCAGTGCAATGTAGAAATAAAGAAGGTTATGAACTCCAGGTGTATACTGTATACAGTGGTACCTTGGTGTAAGTCATTAAT
Organism: Phyllomedusa bahiana; assembly: GCA_025379985.1. Classification (NCBI taxonomy): domain Eukaryota; kingdom Metazoa; phylum Chordata; class Amphibia; order Anura; family Hylidae; genus Phyllomedusa; species Phyllomedusa bahiana. Next base: position 2,238 of record JAODAL010058920.1, on the reverse strand, counting down.
CCAATTCCAGATCCTTGGACTTATACCAAACTTTATACCACACAAACAAACTTTTCCCATAGGAAATAAAGGGAAAATAATTCATCTGTTCTTAGAATAATAATAATAATAATAATAATAATAATAATAATAATAATAATAATAATAATAAGATTGTGTATCATCCACAATACTACTTATGTTCTCGAAAGGCAACCTGGGTGATGCTGTAATAGTGCAGAGTATGAGCTGCAGCCGGCCGCAAGATGACTCTTTTTCAACAGAGTGAGATAAACATAAATATGCAAGGAATTGAAGATGACGGTTCTGCCGGAAGGTAAGTGATAGAGGTGCTGTATACCAAAGTCCCAAACTACTTCATAACCACTGTTGCATACTTGGAACTGAAGGCTACCATGAAGTGTATTGCCCATGTAAGCCGCAGCAGGAAATGAGAGGATCGGGTGTAAAGATGCGGGGAAGACAGCAACTATAAAGGTACGTCTGATTTTGGCTAAAGCATCGCTCAACTCCGAAAGCAACAGGCTGCTAAATCCTTTGTTTTTGCTTGAGATAACCGGCTGAAAGTTATTCCGGGCTCCTCTGTTACGTGTCCTCTGCTATGCAGGCCTAGTTCCCCTCCACTCTTATTCCAAACAAACGTTGTATACCAAACAAAGTTTTTTGAGTCCAACAGGACTTAGCCAAAGCGGACTTATACAAAGGTCCACAGTATAAAAAAACTTGTGCTTTTAAAAAATTAATGTTGTCATTATCATTAAAAAAGAAGATGGTATTAAATGCTGGTTTTTTTATAAATAAATAGACACAAGTTTATAAAAATAAAACCACACAAAAAAATAAAAAATTCGGGAAAAATTGAATGGTGGAAAAAACCCACTGCATTATTAGACCTAGAAGAAAAAAAAAGTTTATGGATAAACTGGTGTTTTGGGGGGGGGGTGACGGACATGTATAGCAAAATTTAAAGTCCCCTTTAATTTTTTTTTAGAGCAATTTAAAAGGGGGGGGCTTGGTTGGTTGCGTTGGCAACAAAGAAATCTTTTGAAATATACATTTTAGAAAATGTTGTCCTTGGTGTTTTAACAGAAATGGTACAACACTGAAGAAAAAAACCTTTTTGAAAATGGTTAACGTGGGAAAAATTCATTAAAAAAGGCAATTTCATGGGAAAGGGTAAGTAACAATCAAAAATTATTTGGGAAATTTTCCAAGAAAAACAAGGTGTTTGTTTTTTAACAAACTTTATACTTATTTGTTATTTACAAGTTTTAAGACCACTTATAAAAAGTTTCAAAGTGCTGCCCAACAGTTGGTTGTCAATGCAACCCTCTTCTCCCCTTTGCACACGATACAACACCACAACGAAAAGCTAGCACAGGTTCCCGTATTGTTTTAGATGCGCACACTCTATTTTTCACACATAAACTTTTGCCTTAAAGACCTCAAAGATAAAAGTTTAAGGGGGGCAGTTTTGGGGGAAACTTGGTGGGCCCTTCAAATGGCCCCCGACGCCAATCCCCTTTTCCCGGAAAATGTTTTATTTAGGAATGCTCCGGGCCTGACAAACCCATAATGTAGTGGGCACCATCGTTTTTAAAAAACCTCATCGTGGGGAAATTGAATGGGCCCCCAAGTTCTCCCAAATATGACCCCCCAGACTTTATCTTTTGGGGGCTCTGAAGGCAATTTCCTGCAAGAGTGCAGCATCGAAACAACAGATACTGGAAGCCTCTGCAAGCAAATTTTTTTTGCAGTTTGCATCAAGTGTCAAGAGGGGAAAGAGGGGTTCATGACAACCAACACAATGGGCCACTTTTAAAACATTTTAAAATGGTCATGAAATTGTAAATAACTCAAGAAAGAAAAAGTTACCAAGCACACCTTGTTCTTCTTGTAAATTCTCAAAAAGAAAAAATTTGTTCATGACCCTCTTCCCATTGTAAAAAAAAAAAGTTGGATCCAAAAAAAGGCCAACTTCAAAATGGCCGCCTGGTAACACCCCTCTGAAAAGTTTTCCCCCTCCCCTATACTAATGTCCACAAACAGGAAGTTGATATCACCCACCATTCCCATTTTATTTAGGTGTATCCAAAAATGGCCCCCCCCTGTAATTCAAATTATTTCCCTTTTTTAACAAAGGCCAAAATTCATCAAAAAAGGGATCTCAAATTTAGCCTCCCGGTAAATACCGAGAATGTGGACACGTTTTTGGGGCTTATGAGTAGTGTTGAGCGA
>JAODAL010058919.1:0-21802 GCA_025379985.1 Phyllomedusa bahiana | reverse complement strand
TCAGTTTTCACCGAAAAGAGTATGAAAAGAGTCATTTTTTTTTCAAACCCCACCCACCTGGGCTAACCCCCCCACCCAACTGATAAACCTTTACTTTAAATTAGGTAGAAACATTAAATAACTCCCAGTGGGCGGGGCTATTTTGGGTGGGGGGCAACACCTACTCATGAAAAAGATTTGGGGGGTAAATGCTCTAAAATACGCATTTTAAGGAAAAGGGACACATGCTGGGAACACAGGTCTGAACTAGCTTGTGCTGTCCTCAGCAAGGGGAGCATAATCTATGTGACAGGTTCCCTTTAAGGTTTCTTTCCTAATGCAATGGCATCTGAGCTGTTTTTTTTCACAGATCAGATGCCAAAGACCAATGGGTAATTTGGATTTTATTTTATTTTTTTATACATTTTTGTTTTTTTTCTTCCAACACCTAAAGGAGTTGTTAGTTTAAAAAAATCTGTTTTAGTGAGATGGGGTGGGGCTGAAATAGAAACAAGATAAGAGACTCACTTTTCCAGCTCCCTTCCAGCGCTAATGTCAGGTCCCAGCCAATGACCTCACATTACTATTCATGTGACTGTCCAGTCTTTCACGGGACTCAGCAATCTCTGCATGTTTGAACAGCAAGTAAGGTTTTATTTCAACCAGACAACCCCTATAATGAAGTCAATGGGGAAAATTTTAAAGTCTGCAGCATATCTAAAACAGAAATTGACATGCAGCAAATTGAACAGCCACATAGCCAGCCAATTTCTGTGTGATTTTTCAGCTAGATTTTTTCCACTGTACGTGAATGAGATTTCTTAAAGTGGTATTCCTAACTCATTGATTAGCTTTAAACATGTAAAAAGGGAAAAATAAAGATTACTGGCAAATACATTGCTGTTAATTTATTAATTTAGAGTTAGGCAGCTCGATCTCTCCGGGGTAACACAACGTGCTTTATAGGGATTTTAATATTTTTTCAATTTTTCATCGTACATTTTGAATAAAATCAAATTTATTCTCTATCCAATGGCAAAAGAAATAGCCTTCCCAAAGACTTTCCATATCCCATAGAATGGCATCATGCACCTGAGTAATAAAGTAGCTTTTGCATAAAAAATATTTTGAATTTGGGAGCAATCCAAGTTACTAGGCCATTCCTGAGTCATTACATCAAACGCCTTAACTCCAAAATAATAAAAATCTTCTTACATTAAAAAGACACAGTTAGTGAATAGTAGCTACTGCTTTAACTTCTAACAGATGCTACACAGTCATAACTTTACATTTTAGTAAGGTCCCTTACAGTATATTGACTTGCGCTGGAATTGCACGTATGTAAAAAAGTTAATTCCTGGTGAAGACTTTTCTTTCAAGGACAAGTATAAGAGGTAAAGATAAATAGATTACCAAAAGGCTATGTACTATCATACTTTGATACAGCATTTCCTCCACTGCATATTCCCGCTGGGAAAAACTTAGGACAAGGTTATGCTGTTATATTATTAACATACAGACAGAAGTATCAAGTGATACAAGTAACATGGGAGGAAACAACGACCAGCCACAAGGTCACATAAACTTTAATTTACAGGAAACAGAGTAGAAGACTTTAACTGTTTATTAACCTGATAACTATGTAGCATCTTTTCTTTACTATTCACATGAGGTTTTTTATCAATAAATTATTTATAATTTCCGAATTAGCTGACTGATTGTTTTGGATAGATATGAAAGAGGTAAATATGAAAGATATGAGAGATGGATATAAGATAAAGATAGATAGACAGGCAGACAAGCGGGTATACAAAGAACTAGCTAGATGGCTAGATGATTTAGAAAAGAGTTTATTAATTGGGATTACTAACTAAACTATTTTATTGTACTATGATTATAAAATTTTTTAATCATTTTTATATTTATATTTATAATAATAAACTATATATGTGTGTGTTATATATATATATATATATTTTGTGTGTGTGTGTGTGTGTTTGCATATAAACTGCAAATATGTGTACGTATGAATATATATTGATAAATATATAGAAAAAATATGTCTTATCTGTATGTATTAGAATATATTGTTTCATGGTTGTATGTTGTACTTTTTTGTTTGTTTGGCAAAACATTAAGGGTTCATGTACACAAGTAAAATGTTTATTAAAAAAATCTCTACCTTATGTAAATATGTGCATTTAGGTCTCTTGTAATCAGTGGAGAAAATAACATAAAACTCATACCTGCAACATGCAGTTTGATAAAGCATTTTCTACAATTCCTGCAAAAATGTTATGCTTTCTATACATTTGATCACTTTATGTTGTACTTCTACTATAAAAATAGCCCAAAATACATACATAGCCATAGTGCTAATACCGCTGACAATGTCATATTAAGGACCAATAGGGAAAATATTTCTAGGGCTGAGAATACAATGAGCCCATAGGAATATTTAGAAGTCAATCAAAAGACAATATCTGGTCAGCAAGTCTTTAGTGCAACCATGTAGTTCCCCTATAGCTAAAAAGTCACCATTTGCATTTAGATCAGTCTTCCTGTGTACACAGTTACTGGTCTTATTTTATTCTTGGTTTCTTACAGACTGAGACATGCAAGTTACAGTAAATTACTAAAATAATGTAATTTAATAATATGAAAAGATCATTTTTGTTTATACCAATATATAGTAGTATTATTAGTGATATTATTGTTTTTGTTATAAATATCCCTGCCAAAGAGCTTTAAAAAAGCCCTGTGACAGGGCAGAAATGTTGCATTAATATTGGACGAATAAACACTTCAATCATTATCCTTAGAGCGCTACAGTTCTTTCTGTGTGTATGCATTGAGACCCTTGGTAGGAGGTATATAAATAGATAGATTGATTGATAGATAAATAGAGATCAATAAACACATACTAATATATATTAATAGGTTTATTTATTTATAAATATGTAATATGGATTTACACACACATCATACAAACACACTTATTTGGGCAAGTGCTGCAAACATCTTTAGGATAAGCCTCATCGTGTTGTGGTATTGCATGTAAAAATTCTGATAATGATTTTACATCCACATTTTTCCCTGACTGAAGTCAATGAGAGAACCGTTCTAAAGAAGCAACAGATATAATAAGTATTACAATTGGCTAAGAGCTACCAAGCTTGCAACATTTAAAAAAAAAAGTCTTTTAAATATGAGTAATGATGGCTCTAATATTCATCAATTAAATATGAAATATCACAAGAAAAGAATAATAATAATTATTTTGTTCCATTTCATGATTTGCTGTGTATTTAATTCATTCATTATTTAGTTGATTAGTAAGATATGTAGGTAGCCAGGTATTTTGCATTTCTTTGGCTGTCACATGCTTCTTTTTCACATCTGCGCAGGAAGTTCCTTTTGGAACCTCCATCGCAGAGGTGAAAAACTGAAGCCATGGGATTCATTTACCCACAGCACCTGACGGAACCTATTATTTACAAAGGGTCTGCCTGGTTTCTGCTGTTAGACGGACAAAAGAGCGCACGTTGCTGTGTATAGAACCTCCAACGTAGATGTGAACCAGGCCTTACATAGAGCATGTCATTGGTGTTCTTGTACTTAATAGGGTACATCCAGACAATGAGTAAAATTTACTATTTGGATTCTGCTGTTGAAAACCGCATTGGACGATCCAGTTTTCAAGTATTTCACATATGTTGCATGTAGATTTAGGGTTATTTTTTCAGGTGGATTTACAATCAGAAAGTCCCATTCATCTCCATGTAGTTTTGGACGTGGATCTGCATCCAAAACTACATACAAATGTTTTGAGCATGTTTTACACTAGGGGCGACATGTATGATCGGGGATTGCGCCTGATTTCAGGCATATACTGCGCTTCACCGTGCCTGATCCACTGTCGGACGCAGGAATGCGCTGTTAGGCGCAACCTTCACCACTTTCGTATGCGCCTAACATGAAGGGGCATGCAGTAAGCGCGCTGTGGGCGTTCTGGGTCGGGACGCACCAAATTCGAAATCACCGACACATGTATGAATGCCGGTCGGCAAAGTGCGCATTACAGCTCCGACAGGCAGAGCTAGTTCAAAGTGGTCTACCTGAGTCGGAGGAGGCGCAGTGAAGCTAGAAGTTATTGTAATGGGGCAATACCATATAGTTACAACAGTACAATAATAAAAAAGAGTTGTCGATAAAATTAATGAATGAATAAAGATAAATCTCAAAGTTTGTATAAAAATGTTTTCAATGTATAGAAAAAGTTGATCATTTAAAACGAAAGCAAATATATATAAGATCTCAAAAGAAAGAAATAACAGCTATAAAAGGTCTTTAAAAAAGGGAGAGAATGAAACTAATTTTACATTAAATAAGCCAATGCTGATGTTGTACTGCTGTAAAAAAATTTTCTTCTTTCACCTTTTATTCTATTTAATATCTACAGCAAGAGCCAGCACAGCACAGATCTTGCTGGGACCTGTGGTCTTCCAAGCAGGATTTCTATTTCCCAGGGCTTAGTTCTGGGCGTATTTTACGGACGTATTTACGTCCGCAAATACATCACCAACTCAGCCTAAAATAATGAACAATTAGCTTAGAATTGCTACCAGTGGGAAATCCGGACGTATTTACGTGATACGTATTTACGTAATACGTTTGTAAATATGTCCGGATTTCCCATTAGTAGCAATTCTAAGCTAATTGTTCATTATTTTAGGCTGAGTTGGTGATGTATTTGCAGATGTAAATACGTCCATAAATATGCCCAGAACTAAGCCCTGGGAAAATAGAAATCCTGCTTGGAAGACCACAGGTCCCAGCAAGATCTGTGCTGTGCTAGCTCTTGCTGTAGATATTAAATAGAATAAAAGGTGAAAGAAGAAAAATTTTTTACAGCAGTACAACATCAGCATTGGCTTATTTAATGTAAAATTAGTTTCATTCTCTCCCTTTTTTAAAGTCCTTTTCTAGCTGTTTTTTCTTTCTTTGGAGATCTTAGATATATTTGTTTTCATTTTAAATGATCAACTTTTTCTATACATTGAAAACGATTTTATTCAACTTTGATATTTATCTTTATTCATTCATTAATTTTAAAGAATCTCTTTTTGCTATTCACTAACATGCTTAATGATTTTTCCCTGATTTCCAGCCTGTCTAGAAACTTAATAAATGTTAGGCGCATTCCTTCTGCGCCTAAGTTCCGCAATGCACCTCACACACTGGCGAGGCGCAGGAAACTTTACACCGCATGTATGAGCGCACTTGGGGCGCCGACATAAATCATGGAAAAAACCATGAAAACAGGCGCTCCGACGCGCCGATCTTCATACATGTCGCCCTAGGTTTTTAGCCATCCCCATTCCGCGTAGAATATGACCAAAGAATGAACATGTTTTAAGTTTGGGTTTTTTTACATTTAAAAACTGACCAATAAAAATGCACTTTGTATGAACTACAATGTGTATTTTCTATTGAGGTTAATGTGGATGGTTTATTTTCAGTTTAAAACGAGAATTTCAAGTCAGAATCCACATGGATTCTGACTTGAAATACTCGTCGTGTGGACAAAGCCGTAGACTTCTTGTACCTTCTTATATATTGAAGCTCCACAAACCTCCAAGTTCTGTGAAGTCATCATAGATTTCTTTGGGGACCGACCATACCTCTACATAGCCCTGATTTTAATACAGACATTTTTTCCTGTTATGCTGTTCCAATGGATGCTGAATACTTTTTGCATTACATAATTTTACAAACTAATGAAATGAAATATAATATTAATATAATGCCTATTAAATATATTCTAATATTCATATAAATTATGGGTTCCTCATGTATACATACATATATTCAATTATATTAACTAATGTTCTTTCACTTATAACAGTTTTTCATAGATAGTTGCTGTAACAGAAAACATGCTATTTGATACTGTAAATGCTTAAATTTTCTAAACCATCCTATATTAATCATTGTGTACAGAGATTAATTAGCTGCCATTGCTTTACATCATGTGCATTGCATTATTTCATAAGTTTGTTATGCTTTCAAAGACAGAAAAGATTTATCTGTAAGATACAAAAGAAATATTATGTCTTACATGCAAAACATGCACGAGAATTTACCAAACCGTCTTGCTGTTGTTCTCAATGCTTCTTTCTCTTTCTGTGGTTGTGTAGGTCTTTGCTATGGAAATACACTAGTTATTATATAAAGTATCCCACCTACCTGGAATTTTACACTATCACCTTCAAATTAGGGAGACCCACCCCCACATGAGTCACAAGAACGATGCTAAAGACTCATATTGTGACAAAACAAAAATAATATGTTTCTGTACTGCTACATAGTGCTTATGAGAATTGCAATGTGCAGTGTATACACCGCTGTCATATTACACTGACAATGCAGTGAAACACTAGGACCTGTAAGCACATCAGTTCTACGCTTGTGCAAGCATTTGTAGAAAAAGCAATATAACAAAACTAAAGCATTAAGCTATTTTAATCAGGCTGACTGATATTTCCACCTATATTGAAAGATGATGTGAAAAATAGTACCCAAAAATCACCTACACAATGGTGATGGTCCTCTTCATGCTGTCAAAATATCTCTAACCTATCAGGGCATCAGGGGCATAACTAGAGAAGCCTGGATCCATAGCAAAGTTATGCCCCCCCCTCCCCCTGGCCTCCCTGACCACGAACATTTACCTGGACCTCTTAAGTCATGCATCACCATAGTTATCACCATCGTACTGCTACCAAATAAATCCAAGTATACTAAGACCAACATTACCGATAGCGCTACTACAGAGGAACCTGATTATACCACAAGAACACGACCACACATTACCACCACATAGTGACTGAATAATACCCCTTTACTATTACTGAATAAAGATCAATATTCTCGCCATATAGTGGTATATACCAGTGTGCCCTTCAAACTGTATATTACCTCCATACAGTGACTATATGGTGGTAGACACCAGTGTACACAGGCTCTGCAGACATATGAGTAATTACACTGCAGTTACATCTTGTGACTCACAGGTGATGTTTCTCTGATGAGTCGTTGACTTTCCCTTTCATTCTGCATCCGGTCCAGACCGCCATAATGACTTCTCCCGGCCAACACTCGTCCCTGCAGATTGGGACACAAATATCTTAGAATCCTGACTTTTCCAGCACCTCACTCCCTGCCCCTTAGCTCTGTACACACTTCCTAGGTGTGGGAGAGTGGGTACAGGCCATAGATTTGAGGCCCAATCTCCTAGAGGGGAGGGGGGGAACAGAGGATTCAACCCCATATGGGGCTATATAAGCAGGCAGGCGTTAGGGAGCTATAGGGGCTATATAGGCAGGCAGGCTTTAGGGGGCTATATAGACAGGCTTTAGGGAGCTATAGGGGGTAGGTAGGCAGGCAGGCTATAGGGGGCTATAGAGGCTAGATAGGCAGGCTATATGGGGCTATAAGGGCTAGATAGGTAGGCAGGCTATAGGGCTAGATAGGCATGCAGGCTATAGGGGCTACAGGGGCTAGATAGGCAGGCAGTCTATAGGGGGCTTCAGGAGGCTATATAGGCAGGCAGCCTATAGGAAACTTTGGGCTATATAGGCAGGCAGGCTATAGGGGGCTTTAGGCTATATAGGCAGGCAGGCTATAGGGGGCTTTAGGCTATATAGGCAGGCTATAGGGGACTTTAGGAGGCTATATAGGCAGGCAGCCTATAGGAAGCTTTAGGCTATATAGGCAGGCTATAGGGGGCTTTAGGCTATATAGGCAGGCTATAGGGGGCTTTAGGCTATATAGGCAGGCGATAGGGGGCTTTAGGAGGTTATATAGTCAGGCTGGCTAGAGGGGGCTTTAGGCTATATAGGCAGGCTATAGGGGGCTTTAGGCTATATAGACAGGCAGGCCATAGGGGGCTTTAGGCTATATAGGAAGGCTATAGGGGGCTTTAGACTATATAGGCAGGCCATAGGAGACTTTAGGCTATATAGGCAGACTATAGGGGCTAGATAGGCAGGCTATTGGAGGCTTTAGGAGGCTATATAGGCAGGTAGGATATAGGGGGCTATAGGGGCTAGATAGGCAGGCAGTGGAGTTAAAATAAGAAATAGCTTACTTACCTCGCTCCACGCTCCCTCAAAGCGACGTGTTCCAGCCTCTGTGCTGTGAGACGGGGGGCCCGCATACTATACGCGCTGCAATAAGCCATGTGAAAATACCCTTAGGGTTCACACAGCATGTTGCGGCGCTTACTGTACATGCCACAATACGCTGGCTGTTTTAGAAGTACATGCTGAGCAGCACATACTTCTAAAACGCTCTGTGTCGGCCCCGATTGACCTTAACTTTCCGCACCAGGAAGAAGTGACATGTCGATTCTTTTCTCCGCCGTGGAAAATGGCAGGTGATCATGGCTCTCAATGAGAACTATTAATTACCGTATTTGCGGGTCGTACTTCGGGTGTATTACAGCGCAATTAAGCACCGAATTACGCCCCAGAAATACAATGCGTGAACATACCCTAATACCGCACAATCAACTTAAAAAAAAATGCTGCACTTGCATTTTTCCACAGTCACCCCAAGATTTTTTTATTTCCGGAGGGGAGGGGAGTGGCCGACACTTTGACTGTATGGGGTCCTGAAAATCCTGATGGCAGCCCTGGATAGGTAGGTATATAGGTCCACATTTTCCCCATTTAGTAGGGGCTCCTCATTAAGTAGGAAGGTATCTAAGCCACCCACTAGGTATAAAGACTCTCGTTAAGTTGATACGTTGCCTCCCCTTCTTGATTGGTATATAGGCTCCCATTAGGTAGGTATATAGGCCCCTCCATCCCGCAGGTAGGTATTTTGGGTCACCATTAAGTAGGGAGATAGGCCCCCATTAGGTAGGTTGGTATATAGGCCCCCCATTAGGTAGATATAGAGGCCCCCTGTAGGTATATAGACACCCAGTAGGTAGCTAGATATAGAGGCCCTACAGTCGGTAGGCAGATATGGAGGCCCCCAAAAGATAGCTAAATGGGCCCCTATAGGTAGGTATATTGGCCACCTATAGTTAGGTATATAGGACCCCTATAGGTAGATTAAAATAAAATTTAAAAAAATGATACTTACCTCTCCCCATTCTCCTGCCGAACAGCTTGGTCTGGGAGATTTTGTCTGGCATGATATCAAGCACACCACCTACACCAAGACATTGCTCCTGGTGTCTCCTAGGCCACTATACAAGACGAGGCTCCATGGAAAGGGTGCATGTATTAGTATATGCCACCTCGCCCCAAAAAATGTGCCAGAATTTTGACGCATTGTAAGGGGTTATACTTGTGTTAGGCTGGTAACACAGGTAGTTGCCATGGGAAACTAGGGAGTAGGTGGCCTGGTTATGGCAAGGGAATAGTAGATAAGTTCAGACAGGAAGTTTAGGCTTGTGTATTTAGTAACAGTGGGGCTGGACAGCCAATCAGCAGGCTTAAGGGTTGGAGCTGGGCTGAGGAGAAGGGGGCCAGCTTGTGCTGAGGAGGATGAAGCTGCAGTTAGTGACAGTTAAGAGAGAGAGCTAACAGTTGTTGGGGGCCATATGTAAGCAAGGAGAGAGAGAAATGTGCCCCTCAGGTTGCAGTAACCATGAGGGGTGGAAGATATTTTTGGCTGCCGTTCGGAGAGAGTAGAAAGCGGTTTTTGTTTTAAAAATTGAAAATTTTTTAAAATAAAAAGGTTTTTCCAGGGGATGCTGGTCGGGAAAGCCCCCCAACTCTATTCATTGAGTTCGGAGAAAGGCATTGACCGGGGCAGCAATGAGAATTTTTAAAAGGGGTTCAAGTAGGAAAAGTGGGGGTGGGAAAGAGGAGGCCCCCTTTTCTTTAGTTGCGTGTGTGGGTCCCGGAGGGGGCGGGGTCCGGGACACCACCGCCCCTGTTGAAATCCCAACACCCCTTTAAGGACGGGTTTTAAAAGCCTTTTACCCAAACCCAAAATTTTTGTGTGCCCAATTTGGGATTACAGTCGATGAAACCACACGTCTCACTCCCCCCCTTAACCCCCAGAAACCAAAAAAACTCTCGTAAGGGTGGTTGCAAAAGGGAAAAGGGGCAGTGCAGTTGGGGGGGCTTGATAGCCCTCTCACCTTACGAAATTAAGAAACCCATAAAAAGCCAACTAATATAAGGTTGGGACTAGAAAAGTTTTAAAAAATGCACCAGCCAAAACCAAAATTTATGAAAAATATGTCCATTATTTACTTCCCAACTTTTTCCTTGAAACTTCCTTTTTTTTCCCTTGCATTTTAAAGGTTTGGGTTACTCCTTTCACCTCCCTTGTCATTTATTTTTGCAAAATTTATTCTTTTTTCTTATTTAATTTATACACATTCATTGGTCACTTGTTCAGTTAAATTTTTTTTAATATATTAAAATTATATTATGGGAAATGGGCATTCTTGATATCCCTTTGAAAGATGCGGCAAGGGGTTTTATCTTTTGCTTTCATGTTTTTTTGCCGCGCATCCCATTTAAAATTTGGTTTTCCCCCGGAAGTGGGGCATAAAGATTCTGTCCACAATTCGGGGGAAAAAAACCCTTTTTTTTCACGCATGGGCAAAGGGTGGGGCCCAAAGAGGGTTTTTTTTTAATAGGGTTTTCCGTATTTTTTTTTAAAAAATTTGGGGGTTTTTTTTTTATGTTTTTTAACCCTTTAATTAATTAGCAAATCTAGGGAAAAATTTGTCTTTAAAGGGGTTTAATTAGGGATTTTGGTGTGTTATTTAAAAATTTTTGGGGTTTCATTTTGAGGAAAATATGTTTTTTATCCTTTGGTTATTTGCATTGGGCCCCCCCGGCGCCCCCGCTACCCCCGCCGCCCCCCGCCGATCTTTTTAGGGTCCTAAGCCCGTTTACCATTTTTTGCAAAAGAAAATGGGCTTTACGGTTGGGGAATTTGGGCCCGGGGGGCAGGGGTGGGGGGGAATAACTGTATGGGGTTTCCGGGGACCCCCATAAAATTTAAAATTTCCTTTGGGGGGCCCAGAGAGCCCCTGGGGAGTAATCTGTGGCGGGCAAAAGGGGGGGGGAAGGGGGGGGGGGGGGGGTTTGGGGGGGTGGGGGGGGGAACGGGGCCGGGTTGTGGCCCGGGCATAATCAAGCTCCCCGCGGGGGCCTGGTGACGTCCCCAACCGCTGAAGAAAAGCCCCGGGAGCAGCGACAAGCGGGGGGGGACGAGGTCAGGTAAGTGCTGTCAAGGGTTTATTTTTTAATTAGTTTCCTATTCATGCGGGGGGCTATTTTTCAAAATGTCTTATGGGAAAGGGGGGGGGCCTATTATCTATTGTTATTTTGGTCCGGGGAAAGGTGGGGCTATTATCTTTTGTTAAAAGGTGCGGGGAGGGGGGCTTAAAATTATTGTTTATTTTTGGCCAGGGAGGGGGGCTATTAAAATTCTACTGTTAATGGGGAAGGGGGGGGGCTTTTATCAATGTTTTTAATGTGCAGGGGGGGGGTATTACCCTATTGTTTATGTGAGGGAGGGGGCTTTTATCTTTTGGTTATATGTGCGGGGGAAGGGGGCCCCTATTATCTTTTGTTATATGTCCCGGGGGGGGGGCTATTTACTTTTTTTAATATGTGAGGGGGGTTTATTTTTAAATGTCATATTTGCAGGGGGGGGTATTATTTTTTATATGTGAAAGGGGGGGAAAAATTATCTACTGTCATATGTGCAAAGGGGGGCTATTATTACTTTTTTATATGGGGCAGAGAGGGGGGCCCTTTTAATTATGTTTATGTGAAAGGGAGGGGGCCAATTATTTCTTTTTAAATATTGAAGGGGGGGCCTATTATCAAATTTAAAAATTTTGTGAGAGAGGGGGGAATTATCTACTTTTAAAAATTCAGGGGGGGGGGGAAATTTTATTTTCTGTTAAATGTGCAGAGGGGGGGCTATTATTTTTTTTTTATATCCCGGGGGGGGGGGGGGCCCTTTTATCACTGTTATATTGCAGAGGGGGGGGAATTTATTAGGGTTCTATGGGGCAGGGAGGGGCAATTATCTACGTTATATGGGGAAGGGGGGGGGGTTTTTAATTAAATCTGTTATATTGCAGGGGGGGGGGGAAATTTTACCCAAACTTTTTTATAGGGTGCAGGGAGGGGGAAAGCTTTTATTTTTACTGTTAATTTTTGGGGGAGGGGGGGCTTTATTTTATGTTATTTTATGCAGGGGAGGGGGGTTTTTATTTACTGTCAAAATTGCAAAAGGGGTTTGCTATTATCTACTGTTTTTGTGCAGGGGGTTTTTTTTTAAACTTTAAAAAATTGTGCAGGGGAGGGGGGCTATTACTAGGTTATAGGGTGCAGGGGGGGGGCTATTATCAAATGTTATATGTGCAGGGAGGGATCCCTTTTTTTTTTAAAAGTTATATTTTGGGGAGGGGGGGGATTTTTACCCTACTTTTAAAATTTTGTGAAGGGGGGGGTTGTTTTTTATCTTCTTTTTATATGGGGCCGGGGAAAGGGTTGCTATTATCTACTTTTTATAGGGTTGCAGGGAGAGAGGTATTATCTATTGTTTTATGTGCGGGGGGGGGGGTTATTATCTACTTTTTTATATGTAAGGGGGGCTATTATCTACTGTTATATTTGCGGGGAGGGGGGGGCTTTTTATTACTGTTATTAAGTGCGAAGGGGGGCTATTTAACCCCTTGTTATTTTTTTGCAGGGGGGAGGGGTTTTTAAATCAAATTTGTTTTATGGGCAGGGAAGGGGGGGGGCTTTTAATCTATTTTTAAATTATTTTGCGGGAAGAGGCTATTTTTTCTACGGGTTTAAAATTTTGCGGGGGAGGGGGGTTTATTATTACTGTTTTTTATTTTGCAGGGGGGGGGGGGCTTTTTTAATTCTATGTTAAAATGCAGAGAGGGGGGCTATTATCTACTGTTTTTTTTTGCAGGGAGAGGGGGGGCTTTTAAATTTCTTTTGGGTTATTTGTGGGGGAGGGGGGTATTATTTTTTAATTTTTTATATGTGAAAAGGGGGGGGCTATTTTTCTACTGTTAAATGTAAGGGAGGGATGTATTATCTAATTTTTTTATGGCGGGAGGGGGGGGGTTTTTATTATTTGTTTTTGTAAAGGGAGGGAGGCTATTATTACTGTCTTATGGGGCAGGGGGGGGATGCTTTTTTCAAATTGTTTAAAGGGTGCGGGGAGGGTGGTTTTTAATACTTTTTAATATGTGAGAGGGGGGGGTTTTTTATCTATGTTTATTTTTTGCGGGGCAGGGGGGTTTTTAAATCTATTGTTAATTTTGCGGGGAGGGGGGCTATTATCTACGGGGTTTTTTTTTTTTGTGCGGGGGGGGGGGGCTAATTTTACTTTTAAAACGTGCAGGGGGGAGTTTTTTTTTTCTACCTACATTTTTGTGTAAGGCCT
This sequence comes from Phyllomedusa bahiana, assembly GCA_025379985.1. Lineage (NCBI taxonomy): Eukaryota > Metazoa > Chordata > Amphibia > Anura > Hylidae > Phyllomedusa > Phyllomedusa bahiana. Next base: position 8,362 of record JAODAL010058919.1, on the reverse strand, counting down.
TTTAAAGCTACCTTTTAAATATACACGTGCTTTGGGGCCTTTTAACTATCTATTTTACCTTTGTTTGGGGGACCTAAACCGCCTAATATACTGGGGGGGAACCAAAAACCTGCCAATTTCCCTGCTGGGGGATCCATAACCTCCCAATATCCCCGTTGGGGGACCCAATAAACCCCCAAATATCCCTGGCTGGGGGACCAAAACCTCAATATACCTCCCGGGGGGGCCCAAAAACCTCCCTTTTTACCTGCTGGGGGCCCTAAACCTGGGCAAATTTTCCTGCGGGGGGCCCAAAAACCCTGCCTTTTAAAACCCTACGGGGGGGATCCCTAACCTCCTTTTTAACCTACGGGGGAGACCCAAATTAAATTTTTCCTAAATACCAAAGGGGGTTCCAAAAACCGGGCCCATATAGTGGGGGGGACCCAAAAACCCTTCCCATATACTGCGGGGGGAAACCCCAATAATTTGCCCTTTTATAGCTGCGGGGGGCCCCTTTCCCCTCCCTTTAAAACCTGCGGGGGGATCAATAACCTGCCTTATACCCCCGGGGGGGAAAATAAAAACCCCAAAAACCTATACGGGGAGATATTTTAAAGTATAAAAAAAAATTAGGGGGGACTAAAACCCTTAGGGGGGGCCCCCTTTTAATTTCCCGGGGGGACACATTTTTTTTACTCTTTGGGAGTGGGCTAAATCTTTAACCCAAGTTTTAAAGGCCTAAAAGGCCCAAGGAAAGTTGAAAAAAATTTAAAGGAAATGGGACTCCGGGACTCCAGTGGTTTTTTTGTTAAGCCCATTTGGTTAAGGCCTAAAGTGATTTTTTAAGCCCCTTTAGCAATCGAAACCCGGGGACTTTTTGGGGTATCTTGTGGTTGATTTGGGGGGGTTTATTAAATAAAGGGTTTTTGGGACACTTTAAGGACAACCCCTAAAGGGGGGGCGGTGGGAAACCCCGAAATTGGGTTGCGGGTCCCACCCATCTTAGGTCCCCCACTTTGGGAATTGCTTTTTTTTTAATTGAAAACTTTAAAATTTTTCCCTTTAAAGTGCTTCATTTCAGCCAAAAACATCAAAAAAATAAAGGTTTAGTGAAAATTTATGAAGGAAAAATTGAAAAAAAATATTTTTTAGTGACTCAACTTGTTTTTGTCCTGTTGCTTGTTTAAGGGTTGCCCTTTTTTATTTTTAAATTTTAAAAGTTTTTTTTATTTTCTTTGTACTTTCTCTTTTGTATTTTATTTTTAATTTTAAATAAAGTTTTTATTTTTTTTTATTTTTTTTGGGTTTAAATTTAACCCTCCCCCCGTTGTAAGGAAAGTATTTTGAGTGAAATTCCCCATTGTTTTTTCTTTGGTGGCTTTTTACCCAAAGGACAGGGGTTAAATAAATTTTTCCCTTTTTCTCAATGTTTAGGTCCCATGGGTTTTTCATAAAAACCATTGAGACGGGAAAACCCCAAAAATTTGCTTTAAAAAAATTGTGCTTTATTTGAACTTTTGGGAAACCCAATTAGTTATGGTTTCTTCCCTCTACTTTTTCCCCAAAAATTTTTCATTAAAAAACATTAGGGAAGTCATTACTTGGGTTTTGTTAGTTTTAATTTTCCTTTTTTTACATTTTTTTCCTTGGGTTTTTCACATTAAAAAAATATATGTAAAAAACGGAGTTAGATATATTTGTAGTATAGTAGTACTAGATAGACAAGGGTAATATAGAGTTAATACTCACCTGTTTGCTTAATGTGATCGCATATCAGTGAATGTGACTCTGTGTACGCATGCCTGAAGAAGGAAATTGATTTTCCAAAACGTTGCAGCTGTGAGCGCTTTGCTTACTACTAGTCAGCTCTACAATGAGATTGCATACCACTGAAATGTGAAACCTAAGGACTGTAAAGACTACAGCTACAGCTAAGTACTGACTTCCGAATGTTTAATAGAACGATAATTTGGAATGTAGAGGCATGCAGCCATAACTAATGTTCCATACGTTCAGTAAAGCACAATAATTTTATATGCAAATGTGTTTCAGTCTCAATGTTGTTATTTGAATTGCATTGAAGGAGAAGAGAAAACTCCGGTGGATGACTGAATTTTTTGGTCGGTACAGCTTAAACAAATATAACACGGCACTTGATGTGTATACTAGTTGAATATATATTTTTTCTCGTGTGCTGTAAGCTATAAGCAAAAAACATACTGAAAATGTCGTTTGAGAGATATTCTTCACTAAAACGAGCAAATGTTTACATTCTGGGGGGACGAAAAAGCTATCCTGAAAAGGCTGAAGGGCTGGTTTATGCTAATCATGAAAGGGAAAAAATCAAAACTAAGTTTTGCGAAAAATTGAGAAATTTAAAGAAAAAAAAAAACAAGTTGGTCCGCATGATTACGATTGCTGAATATGTAAAATCACAACGGACCCCAAAGGGGGACTAGGAGTAATTACAGCCAATTCCCCTTAAAAACGTTAGCCTACAAAGAAAAATGGTATGCAATCCAAAAAGATACTCGCTTGACCTCATGTTACTAACGATACAGCACTTGCAATTAGCAATGAACAACACAAAAATGGAGATCGCAGCATGTGAAGATGATTATAAAAAAGCAGTAAATCTGGATACATATAACAAAACTAATGCTGAGCTTACAGAAAATATTGAAAAAATTTTGCTTACACTACTGAAACTAAAAAAAAAAAATTTGAGCGTGATACTCGTGGTTTTTACTGGACGTGTCTACACTTGGGGGGGAAAAAAAAGCAAACCCGATGGCAAAAAAAACCAACCGGACGGGGGAAACAGTTCAGAAATATCTAGCTAGCATCAGAAGCTCACACTCAGCATCTGCCAAGGGCATCCAAATTTTAAAAATTGAAATGAAGGTTATGCACACCAAAGGAGGGTGAAATTGTTTATGTTTCATGTTTGTAAGGCTAAAAAAAGACAAGTCTCCTTTTAGTTACTGTTGTGCTAAGGTGTTATCCGAGGAACAAAAACCCCCCAATGAGTTAGAAGCCAATTGTCCTCTTTTTGGGGAAAAAAAATTCCTTCCTGATCCAATTGGAAATCAAAAACCCCGGGATCAATGACCCCTTCCTAAACCTGTCACATAACTTGTTATTTATTCGCCCCCAGAAATGCATCCAAACCCTTTTTGAATGGTTTATTAAATTTCCAGGGGAAAATTTTCCCTCTGGCAGGGTTCCCGTCTACTGTTTTACAGAAAAGAACCCCTTTCTAGTTTATGTAAAAAAATTTTCTTTCCCTCAAACGTAAAGGACCCCCCTTGTTCTTTATACAGCCCTGTGTTTAAAAAATTTTGGGGGAGAAAATCTCTTTTTTGCCCTTTTGTATTTAAACAATTATTATGTCCCCCGAACCCTTTTTTTCCCAAAAACTAAATACCCAAATTTCCCAAAACTTCTGTTTTTGTAGTCCACCCAGCCCCTTTTATTATTTTTGTTGCCCGCCTTTGTACTTTTCAAGCTTACAAATTTTTTCCTGTGCATGGTCCCAAAAATTGTCACAATTTTCCCAGTGTGGTCTAACCAGGACTTGTATAAGGGAGAATATTTTCCTCATGTGCATCTATCCCCCTTTTTAATGCACCCCATGACCCTATTTGCTTTTGTTGCTGCCTGACAGGGCTGCTACAATTAAGTTTCTGTCCCCCGGTTTCCCCAAGCCCCTTCTCCATGTCACTTTTCCCCAGTGTTTTTTTCCTTTTTAACATGTAATCATGTAAGGTTTTCTCTTCCCCATGTGCTAACCTTGCATTTTTCAGTGTTAAACCTTCTGCCATTTCCCTGCCCGGGCCCTCCAACTTATCCAGATCCCTTTGTAATACATATTTCCTCTTTTTTTTTTATTTACTTACGAGCTTAGTATCGTCTGCAAAGATCGTATTCTCTGTGTTTTCCCTGTGAAGATCTTTAAAAAAATGTTAAAGAGGTTGGGCCCAATATGACCCTTGTGGTACCCCACTAGTAACAGCGATCCAGTTGAGTATGTATGTTAATTACTCCCCTTTGTTTTTTATCAGTGAGCCGTATTTACCCACTTGCACACTTTTCCCCCCAGTCCAAGCATTCTATTTTATTTCCCAAAACCTTTTATGTGGCCCGTATAAAATGCTTTAGAAAAATTTTTAGAAAGACACCCGTGCCTCACCCCGCCCAGTCAGACTGACTTCCTATAGGGATAGATTATCTAAAGGACCGTCCTTATAAAACCCTGCGGAAAACGGCGTTATCTTTTTTTTTCAGTGAGATTTTCCGGGGATACATCTCTGAGAAAAATTCCCATTTTACCTAAACAGAGGTTGGGCTTCCCGGCTATAGTTTCCTGGATCACTTTTTGCCCCCTTTTTTTAAATATTGGAAACCACATTTGTATCGCCAACCCTTTTGGGGGGACATACCCTTTTAGCACCTAAATAAAAAAATAGGGGCCAATCTATGACTCATTTAACTCTGTAAAGGGGTTGCATGTAGTCCCCGGGTTCTCCAGACCCCAAGGACGTCTCGCCCTTACCTGCCTCCACCCCGGACTTTAATTCTCTCTTCTGGAACCCTTCTGCCTTACAGGTGCCCTCTACTTAGAGCTATATCCCTTTTACCATTACCTCCCAATTATTGAGTCTCTTGTTTAAAGGCAAACAGCCGAAACGTCGATAAAGTATTGACACAACTCACATTGATCCCTATTATTAAAGCACTTGTTAAAATGTCCTTGTATAACCCCCTTTTAAAAATTTATTTCTTTTTGGAAATGATCCTGCCTCACAAAAAAAATGCATTAATTATCTCACGAGCTTCGGTTGGGGTTGCGTGGATTATTAATTAACAAATCAAAAAGTAAAACGTGATTTTTTGGGCAAAGTAAGTTCACAAAAAAACATAGAAGTCAATCGCACAAACAGGGAAACCGGTACGGAGCCGGCGAATAAAAAACAAAAGAAAAAAAATAGAATCCTTGGCTAAATATTCATCGCATCCCTTACAAAATATAACAGCAAGTGTTAAAAAGAGGACCAATTTTTTTCCGGTTTTCAAAAACCAATGTTCCAGTTTACAGTAGATTTTTTTCAAACTCGTAGATCAATTCGAATTTAAAATGTTTTTTGAAAAAAAAGGGCAACGAGAAATTTTTTAGGATGTAATTTCCCAAAAAAATTTTTATTTAAAAAAATAATTTTGATCCTTAAAATTGTTCTATTTTTGGTGTATTTGCACAGCTATTATGATGAAATATCCCAAAAAAAGGCACAAAGGTTCCTTATACCATAAAAACCTCTCACCACCGGAAATAAAACTAAACAAAGTTAAAAAAAAACAAATTTATAATCAAAAAAGCAACAAAAGGGGGGGGGACAGTTGTTAGGGGGAAAAAAGGATAATTATATAAAGAAGCAAAAGAAAATTTGAGTGACATAAGTTATGAAAACTATATCAAACCCCCAAAGGGAATTTAAAACAAAAATTGATAGTATTTTGGGAAGGTAAGCACAGGGGGTTTAAAAGATCAAGTTAAAATAGAAGCACTGAAGTTAAAACCCCCGGACCCCCAGTGATTACTTTGTTCCAAAAAACCCCAAACAAATTCCCCCTCCTTTAGACTATGTTTCGGGTATGGGATATTGCTTGAGCCTTAGCCCGTATTGGGATGTGTACCCCAAAAAATCGTGAAAAAGATCATAATTGTCTGACAGTACCAATCAATTTTTGGCAAAGCTTGGTAAGCCCAATAAAAATAAAAAAATAAAATAATCTTTTTTTAAAGCGCCAAAACATTTTCCGCCACTTTAAAATATGGGGAATAAGCCAACAAACCAACATTAATTATAAAAAAGTACTGAAAATGAGACCGAGGTGTGGGGCCTGCTCGAAAGAGCTTAAAATCTATTGGTGTAGAGTGAAACAAGGCTGACAAGTGCTTGGTTTACAATGGACCAGCCATGTACATAAATAGGGGTAATATACATAAAATTGGATGAACCTGCCACCCAACCATACTCTAATACAGATAAGTCCCTGGGGGTGCCAAAAGTGCGGGAAGTGACAAATTGTGACGGGAATTTGGGGGGTTGACAATTGGGATCTTGATGGGCTTGTCAAAGAAATGAGTTTTCAGAGCGCATTTAAAACTTGAGAGTTGTGAGTGTGCCTGATCACATGGTTTTACATTTTCCAAAACGGGTGAATACTGAAAAAATTTTGGGAAAAATGGGCAGGGAGGTTGGAGAGTGAGGTGTGTAGTCTTAGAAGTGCAGAGGGAGAGAGCGTTTTTAGGGTGGTAGAAGAGATAAGGGGAGATGTATGGGGGTGCCGCACTGGGAGAACCCATGTGTGAGAGTGATGATTTATGTTGTATTCTGTACTGAATAGGGAGCCATAGAGACGAACGGGTGGGATCAGTATACGGTGGAAAGAAAAACAAGCTGGGTGCTGCATTACGATTGGAGAGGGGAGAGTTTACAGAGAGGAAGCCAAAAAAAGTAGGGGTTTTTAGTAGCGAGCGAGAAGGAATAAGAGCAACAATGAGATTTGGTTGTTTCCCCCAGTGGAAATGGGCGGGGTTTGGAGTGTTCTTGGGTAATGCAGGGCGGGCAAGGGATTGGAATAGGGGGTGAAGGTCAGATCAGATCTGTATAACCCCCCCAGCGGGGCCCGTGCCCAGGATTATGGGGGGGGGTGCCCAAAACGGAGAGAGAAAAAAGCGGGTGAGGTTTTGGGTTTGTAGTGGTGGGGTGACTAGAAGTTCAGTTTTAGTGAGGGGTTTGTTGGAGATAGAAAAGGGCATATTCAGAGACAGGGACAGACAATCCTGGTGTTTTGTAGCAGGGCAGGATTTTGGGTCCGGGAGGAAGTGTTTTGTTGAGTGTCTCAGGTAGAGATGGTACTGGAAGCCAAATCTCTGGTTTTTTGTCCAAGGGGGGCTGTGTAAGTAAAAAGAGGAGAGGACCAAGAACGGACCCCTGGGGAAACCCCCCGACAGCAGAGGAAGAGGAGAGGAGGTAAAACCCGAAGGAGCGGTCAAGAGGTAGGAAGGAACCAAGAGAGACGTGTCTGGTTTCCGATGGGCGGAGCATGTTGAGAGGGGGGTGGTGATCAACAGTGTCAAATGTCGGGGAGATCCGAAAAGCGCAATGAGTAGTTCCCCGCTTTTTTGCTGTGGAGTCATTTGAAATTTTTAGAATGAGCGTTTCTGTGGATGTAGGGTGCGGAAAAGGGTTTGCAGAGGGTCTAGAAGAGAGTTAGGAGAGATGGGGATCGGGCGAGAGTAGACCAAGAATTCCAGGGTTTGGAGATGAAGGGAGGTTAAGTGGTCGGTAGTTGGGGCGCAGGAGGGTCCGGGAAGGTTTTTTAAGAAAGGGGGTTATAATCAAAAGACAAACATTCTTGTGCACATTAATTTAAATCGCTTTTCACCAACATACCACAGAACGGCACTATTGCAATGGTGAAGTTTTGCAAAAACCCCCTATTGCAAAGCCATATTGCGTTTTTACTCACGTTTTGGGATTGTATACTCCTGAAAAATTCTTCGGGGTTTGGGAAATGATTTCTCCTCCAAAAAAAAGGGAATTTCGATGGGGTCCCCAGGTCCCGGATCGCTAATATTATTGACATATTTTTTAACCCCAATTATGTGATTTACTAAATTTTCAGAAAACATCAAACTAGGAAGGTAGTCGACGACGTGTTTTTATGGACGGAACGAAAGAGTTAGAGCATTTTTTTGATTTCATCAAAACCAGACCCATTAAATCATTCTCTTTTATTTAAAAAAAATTTTAAAACAATTGAAATTTTGATGTCAAATTACAAAAAATTGATAATAAGAAAAAAATTTCAGACTGTTTTTTGTTTTAAAACCCATGGAATTAACAATTTTTTTTACATCGCAAAAGTTACCATGCTCCTCAGTTTTTTCATGGGTTCCCCAAAGGGCAACTGGGAAAGTGATCTGTACAAAAAGACAAAAAATATGACATGAAGTGAAAAGATAAAAACTAAGTTAACGGACAGAGGTACAAAAACAAAATTAGAAAAGATAAATGCAGAGGTCAAAAAAATTAAAAAGGGAAATCTTTGCATAAAAAAACAAAAAAAAAACAAAAATCTCGTTTTTTTTTGTAACCCCAAATTTTATAAACATTCAATATTTTTAGAAAGGCCCTAGTCGCCATTGTCATCATTGGGAGATGGTTAGTCCAAACGATATTTCCCCTCCCAAAAAAAACCTAGACAAGAATATAAGGGGGGGCGGGAAAATGTGGCACTTTCCCCGCCTTCCTTACAAATTTGTGCTTATTCGAGGCCAATTTTTTCTCTCCCCTATCAGGTAAAAATTTTT